>PVKV010013421.1:0-61579 GCA_004027835.1 Alouatta palliata | reverse complement strand
GAGTGGCCTCTGAAGACTCTGGGCTCTCAACATGCACAGTTGGACTCTGGATTGATGCTGGAAGTAGATATGAAAATGAGAAGAATAATGGAACAGCTCACTTTCTGGAGCATATGGCTTTCAAGGGCACCAAAAAGAGATCCCAGTTAGATCTGGAACTTGAGATTGAAAACATGGGTGCTCATCTCAATGCCTATACATCCAGAGAGCAGACCATATACTATGCCAAAGCATTCTCTAAAGACTTGCCAAGAGCTGTAGAAATTCTTGCTGATATAATACAAAACAGCACACTGGGAGAAGCAGAGATTGAATGTGAGCGTGGAGTAATCCTTAGAGAGATGCAAGAAGTTGAAACCAATTTACAATAAGTTGTTTTTGATTATCTTCATGCCACAGCTTATCAAAATACTGCACTTGGACGGCCAATTTTGGGACCAACTGAAAATATCAAATCTATAAGTCATAAGGACTTAGTGGATTATATAACCATACATTTTAAGGGGCCAAGAATAGTTCTTGCTGCTGCTGGAGGTGTTTCCCATGATGAATTGCTTGACTTAGCAAACTTGCATTTTGGTGACTCTTTATGCACACACAAAGGAAAAATACCAGCTCTGCCTCCTTGCAAATTCACAGGAAGTAAGATTCGTGTGAGGGATGACAAGATGCCTTTGGCACACCTTGCAATAGCTGTTGAAGCTGTTGGCTGGGCACATCCAGATACAATATGTCTCATGGTTGCAAACACGCTGACTGGCAGCTGGGATCGCCCTTTTGGAGGAGGAATGAATTTATCTAGCAAGCTGGCCCGGCTCACTTGTCACAGCAACCTTTGCCATAGCCTTCAGTCTTCCAACACTTCCTACACAGATACAGGATTATGGGGACTGTATATGGTCTGTGAACCAGCCACTGTTGCAGACCTGCTACATGTTGTTCAGAAAGAATGGATGCGACTCTGTACAAGTGTCACTGAAAGTGAGGTTGCACGGCCAGAAATCTTCTGAAAACGAACATGTTGTTGCAGCTGGATGGTTCAACTCCAATTTGTGAAGATATTGGTAGGCAAATGTTATGCTATAATAGAAGGATTCCCATCCCTGAGCTTGAAGTAAGAATTGATGCTGTGAATGCTGAGACCATTCGAGAAGTATGTACCAAATATATTTATAATAAGAGTCCAGCTATTGCTGCTGTTGGTGCCATTGAACAACTACCAGATTTTAATCAGATTTGCAGTAACATGTGTTGGCTTCATGATTAAAATGCTCCTAATCAAAATTTTTTAAGCCAGGCACGGTGGCTCACATCTGTAATCCCAGCACTTGGCAAGGCTGAGGTGGGTGGATTGCATGGTCAGGAGTTCGAGACCAGCCTGGCCAGCATGGTGAAACCCCATCTCTAGTAAAAACACAAAAAATTACCTGAGCGTGGTGTCGTGCACCTGTAGTCCCACATACTTGGGAGCCTGAGGCAGGAGAATTGCTTGAACCTGCAGGCAGAGGTTGCACTGAGTGAGAGTGTGCCACTGTACTCCAGCCTGGGCAACAGAGCGAGACTCCATCTCACACACACAAAACTAAGACCTAGAAAAGAAAAAACAAACATGTATATACATTTGGAAATTTAAATGTAATACTGTATCATACTTTCAAAGGATAAAAAGACTACCCCTCTGAAGGTTGTTTTGCATCAACGGTCAGTCCTTGTCCACTGAGAAATTATGTTGGAAGTGGCACACTTTCGATTATTACCATAAGTATAATTTTAAGAATGAAATGTTTACAGTTATTTTCAGTTTTATTATAAAAATGCACACATAACAAAAAAAAAATAGAAAATTTCAGGCGGTGGAGGTTGCAGTGAGCCGAGGTCGCGCCACTGCACTCCAGCCTGGTGCCTGGTGACGGAGTGAGACTCTGTCTCAAAAAAAAAAAAAAAAAAGAAAATTATATTGGGAGATGAAAATAAAACGTTCACTGCACGTTTGTTATGGAAAAAATGTTCCTCTGCTGTTATGGGCACAAATCCACTCTTAGTACAGGGTTTGTCTCCCTTCTACCCAGTAAAAATGCTGGGTAGTTCCATGGCTGACTGCACTTTATCTTAACTTTTTCTATTTTGTATTAGTCTATTCTCCTGCTGCTATAAAGAAATATCAAAGACTGGGTAATTTATAAAAGAAGTTTAATTGACTCATAGTTCTACATGGCTAGGGAGGCCTCAGAAAACTTGCAATCATGACAGATGTGAAAGGAGAGGCAGGCACCTTTTTCACAAGATGGCAGGAGCAAGGGCATGCATGTGAAGGAGGAACTACCAATCAATGATAAAACCGTCAGATCGTGTGAGAACTCACTGTCATGAGAAGAGCATGGGAAATATCGCCCCCATGACCCAATCGCCTCCCTCCCTCAACACATGGGGATTACAGGTCCCTCCCTGGACACATGGGGGTTATAATTCTAGATGAGATTTGGGTGGGGACACCAAGTCAAAACATATTACACTCCTCTAATTTCATTTCAAAAGCAGCTGTTCCAGCTTCACCACCTACTTCTCTATTTTTCCCTATTGCAAACCCCTAAATGTCTTTTTTCACTTATAGCCGTATGATTTCAGGCTCTAGAACAGGGGAAAATACAGACTCAAAGTCTATTAAAATATTAGCATTAACTAAAACTTATTGTTAGAGAATTTATTATTACTATTGCTGTTCTTATTTTACCAAATGAGAACACCAAATACTCAACCACACAGATATTTATCTAAAATAGACTACTTTATGAAATTGAAGGAAAATAAATCTCTTAATGAAATGCAGGTTTCATGTTATTACACAGCATTATTTTGTTATCTAAATTTCTACCAGTTCATTATCCAATATCGGAGGAGTTGTAGCTATTTTGGGGTTTGGGTATGTCACTATGTCAAATCCTGTGTGCTAATTTTAAGCTCCATTATAATGTGTATACATATCTAAATAAAAAGTTTACTTGAGGCCGGGCATGGTGGCTCATGCCTGCATTTTGGGAAGCTGAGGTGGGTGGATCACTTGAGGTCAGGAGTTCCAGACCAGAATGGCCAACATGGCAAAACCTCATCTCTACTAAAAATAGAAAAATTAACTATGCTTGGTGGTGGGGGGCTGTAATCCCAGCTACGGGGGAGGCTGAGGCAGGATAATCACTTGAAGCTGGGAGTGGAGGTAGCAGTAAGCCAAGATTGTGCCACTGCACTCCAGCCTGGGCAATCTAGCAAGATTCTGTGTCAAAGGAAAAAAAAAAAAAAAAAAGACACTCAAGTATCAACTTTCCTCCTAGAAGTTTCTCATTAAGTAGCTCAGTTCTTTAACTTGAGGATAAAAACCTTCCTTTTCTGATTCTAAAATGATCATTATTAAGATTGAATCTAATAATGAGTAAAACAAATCTTTAAAAATACTATATGATAATGAAAGAACTGAAAATAGCAAAAAGAGACTTATACAAATCCTGATTTTTTTTTAAATCTAAGGATGACTTTCTAGGTTCAAATTCCTTTTCTAAATCTCAATTATCAGCACATACTTGTTGGCCTAATTATTTGAAGTACTGTGCTGTAAAAGACCAGAAAGATAGTGTGGATCAATATCTAAAATTTTCTGTAAAATTTTTTTAAAGTTATAGTTAGATATTTATCAAAACCAATTAGATTAAATATTAAAGCAAGCAACGTTTCCTTCTTTCCCACCTTCCTTCCTCCCTCCCTTCCTTCCTTCCTTCCTTCTTCCTTCCTTCCTTCCTTCCTTCCTTCCTTCTTCCTTCCTTCCTTCCTTCCTTCTTCCTTCCTTCCTTCCTTCCTTTCTTCTTCCTTCCTTCCTTCCTCATATGTATATGCTTTTCTTTGCTTTAATTTTTGCCAAGAATGAAAACTTTAGCTGTACCCATTCATGTTACAAGAATAACCTCTCTGCTGCCGACAGTTTCTTCTAAGTCAGAGAACCTCTATTGTCTTTCCTCTGGTAATAAATGATAATAATTAAAGGCAAATACACAATAATTAGTCACACCAGGTTTATCCATCTGGTGTACCTGTATCCCATCACTGTGTCTTTGAAACAGATGAGAAGCAGCATATTGCAGCACATCCTGCTAATGGGTCTAAGTGGGGAATGAGGGAGGTAAGGAGGTCATCAAAAAAAAGGTCAGTAGCAAAGAGCAAGAGCATTATACATTTTTTTTTGGAAAGTGGTCATTGAGCATTTAGCTTTGTATCTTCTAAAAACATATCCATATCCACAAGATAGTAGTAAGCTAAAGTAGCTCACCAGGACTGGGAAGGTCTGTAGATATTATTAATTTCATTGTTTAGATCGCAGTCACCACCAACATCATCATAGTTTCTGTTTATTGCTTTCTTGCTATCTTCCAGGCACTGAGTTCCATTTTTAAGATATTTTTCTCTACTTCTGAAAATCTTGCAAGGCACATATTGAAATTATTGCCAATTTATAAATGCAAAAATTGAATTAAGGAGAGATTTAGCAACTTCTCCAAGATCACATTAACTCATAAGGACTAAGCCAAACATTAAATAAAAAGGCATTTTGAAAGTTTTAATGAAGTATGTTGGAGCTGCTTGTCAATTATTGTATTGAAGGCTGACTTTAAAATTTATTTTTGGGGGGATGGGCAAGTTTTTATGCAAATATAGACTTTCAGAGTTTAAGTTAATATGGCCATCAACCTCTTTGAAAGGATATAATGCCAAAAGTAAACATATGAACTTTTGTCAGTGAGTAAGGCATGTCTTCAATTCCGCTGGATAAGAATATTAAAATTGCTTTACAGGCCAGGTACAGTGGTTCACACCTGTATTCCCATCACATTGGGAGGCTGAGGAGGGTGGATTGCTTGAGGCCAGAAGTTCAAGATGAGCCTGGCTAACATGGTGAAACTCTGTCTCTACTAAAATACAAAAAAATAGCTAGGCGTGGCAGTGCATGCCTATAATCTCAGCTACTCAGGAGGTTGAAGTACAAGAATCTCTTGATCCCGAAAGGCGGAGGTTGCAGTGAACCAAAATCATGTCACTGCACTCCAGCCTGAGCGACAGAGCGAGACCCTGTCTCAGAAAACAAACAAATGAACAAAAAACCAAAAAAGTGCATTGCTAATGAATTCTTTCTCTAAAAATGCAAGAGAGGTGGGCATTCATGGGGGCTGTTGTGTCTCATGTGTATTTTTCAAGCAAGAACAATATTACTCAATCTGGCAGCTGCTTCTAAAAAGTGAGAAAGACCTACAATACATGTCTCTTAAATTTATCAAGCATTCTCTGTATTCAGTTCATGTAACTCCAACCTCTATTCATGTTTTTAAGGCTTGAGATGCCCTCAATACACACATCCACATATACAAAACGGGCTGTCACATGTCACTCCATCTGCTCACACTTTCTGAATTTATCACTAACTTCCCACAAATAAAAAATGGAGATATTTATCAGCTTCTTTTTTTTCAAAAGGTGAGATTAGGCACTTCCAGATTATTAAAGACAACCATCTCATGTTCCAGTGTTTCTCTGGAAGGATATTCTCTCCTCATTGTTGTAAGGAGATATGCAGATTATCTGAAGCCCATAAGATTGGCAAGGAAATAAAAAGGTATGGTTGGAGATAAGACTTTCTGAGAAGAAAAATACTCATGAGTGCATGTTCAAAATAGCTGGAATGGGAAATAGTACCTCCACTTGCTCAATATTAGAGGAAACTGTAAGAAAAACGAGACCAGGGTTTTGCAATCAGTGTGAATTGTTGTTCACCAACCATGTCTGAGTCTCAGCGAGTCTGTTGAAACACAGGGTTCTACAAAGACAGCAGCACCTGTTGCTGACTGTGCAGTAACAGCCTCGCCATGTAATCAAGGCATTCCCATCTGTGGTGAAATTTCCCAATTTTTCTTTTAAAGATCAGATCCTTCATTGCTAATGAGCTAACGGGAGGGATGCAATGTCTTATTCGAGTCTGTGGCTGCAGTATAAAGTAGTGGGAATCAAAAATTAAAATCAGCTGAGGCTTTCCCCAGCTTCCAAAGCTGCTGTTTCTTTCTTTCCAAACTTCTGCTTTGCATGGATTTTCAAGGTTTCATTACACATCAGGACATTAGAAGTATTGGCTTGCTTGTGTTTCTTTCCTGTGCCAATCTAGTCATGGGAGGGCAGAAGATACCCATGATCGAAGGTTCAGACATGGTCCTGTGCTCTTTCCTACCTCTTAGTACCATATCCAATTTGATAGCCAAGAACTGCAAATTCTGTGCCTTCAGTTATTTTTTTAAAATAGATTTTCTCCTCTTTATCCCTATCACCAATATCTTAGGACAGATCTTTGCTATTTCTGTTTTTCCTTTCTTTCTTTTTTTCCTTTATTTTTATTTTTTTATTTTTAATTGTATTGAGACAGCATCTCATTCTGTCACCCAGGCTGGAGTGCATTGGTGCAATCTCGACTCTCTGCTACTTATGCATCCCAGGCTCAAGCCATCCTCCCACCTCAGCCTCCGGAGTAACTGGGACTACAGGTGCGCCACACCATGTCTGGCTAATTTTAAAATTTTTGTAGGGACAGGGTGTCACTATATTGTCCAGGCTGGTCTCCAACTCCTGGGTTCAAGGGACCCACTCGCCTCAACCTCTCAAAGTGCTGGGATTACAGGCATGAGCCACCATGCCCCGGCTTTGTTATTTCTTACAGATTATTATAGCAGCCTGTAAACAGTGCTCCTCTTGCTCTCCATTACTCTTCCAAATTGCCTTTTCGTTTAGCTTTTATATTGCCTCCAGACTCTTCTAAACTATAAGCAGAATCACAACACTACATAGAGACCTTGATCACAGCCCCCACATCCATCATTATCTCTGGCACCTCTCTGCTGTGAAGTCAATGATGTTTTGCAGATAGTCCTTGCCTTCTATACACCCTCTCTCCCCACCAGCCATGTCTCTGTTGTAGCTAATGTCTTGCTTCTTGGCTAAGGATATCCTATCCATCCGTCAAGAAGAGTAGTGTAAATAGATTATAGTTCACTTGGTAAATGCAATGTTGATTGGCAGTGTTTTCCTGAGTCTGAGTTCAGCAGGATTCTGATGCCATCTCTGGGGTTGATGAGAATAGTGGGGAAGTAGATTAGCAATGTCTTCCAAGGATGCAGAAGGGAGACAGCTTGTCCCAGTTAAAATGTTAGTCCCGCCATAAAATCTGCTCTAACTTCCTAGGAGAATTTATTGGCTCTCTCCTTTAGAAGCCTTCAGCACCTTGAACTTCTCTAGCGATAGTATTTGTAGTCATTGTAATTAGCTTCCTATATACTGTCTCTTATATTACACTGTGAAACTTTTCTGGGCATATAGTGGACGTCGGACACTTACTAAATATTTGTTGAATGACTGACTAGCTTCTTTTCTGATCCCACCTTAATGTAGTTGTCAAGCAGTTTGGGAAAACTATGCCCTGCAGATCAAATCCTGCCTACCACATGTTTGTATAAACAAAGTATCATAGGAATAGAGCCATTCCCAGTCATTTCCTTAGGATAAATGGCTGCTTTCATGCTACAGCAGTAGACAGAGCTGGGCAATCATGCCAGTTTCTATGGCCTGCAAAATGACTGTCTGGTCATCTACAGAAAAGGGTGGCAGATCCCAGTTCTAGAGCTTAAAAACAAAGGCTGAGATCTCAAGTCTTGTACATTTTTCCCAAAACACAAGCTAGTGTACTTCTGAGCCATCAAATATAAAGTGTTCAGCCCAGTCGAAAGATCTCCAAGGTCAAAGTCGCTGCCTGAATGTCACTGGGTTCTGCAGCTTTCTAAACATTTTCTTTTGTTTTGCTTTCAGGAATGTTGTCAAAAGGATGCTTCTTTGATGCTTGGAATAATCTTGATTATCTGTGTTGCCTTTGATGGCATTTGTGAAAGTGTCTGGGATCTGTGGCTGCATGCTGTACTCATTTTTGATAGCATTACCAGTGCTTTGCTTTTCACCCACATGTTAACATAACAAAGCTAAACGAAGAGCAGGAGATGTTTCTCTCACAGTCATGTGTCTTGGTTTCCTCCTTCTATCACTGTCAGTTTCATCTCCCAATATAAGTTCAACTAGCTACAACTGAAGTGACACAACTTCTCTGTAAACAGTAACTTCACCTCACAGCCTACCTGTTGTGGAGTCAGACCACCTGTGTTCTCATCCTGGGCTCCTTCAATAAATTACTAGCTGGTAACCTTGGGAAGATCACGAATGTTTCTAGCCCTCAGTAGCCTCCTTTGTAAAAGGGGGAGGATGGCAGTTACAATCTTTGAACATTACTGTGAAAAATCGATACAATTATCCATGAGAAGCACTTAGCAGAATTGCTGCCATAAGCATGCTGTTTGCTTTTGTTTGTTTGTTTTGCTTTCGTCATTCATGTTAACTCACCTAACTTCTCACAAGTAATTAGGTTTATCAATGTGAATGTACCAACCTCCAGGTGTCAAAGTCATACCCATGACCTCTTTGGCTTCTGATATCATGAAGACCATGGTATACGGAAGCCTGAGGGGGCTGGATCATATTATTCTGAGAGTGGGCCTCAAGGTGGGCTTGTAATGGTTCTAAGAGTCCAGAATAAGACTCATAGTAACACATACTTTGGACAGTTAAAACAGTTCTCAAGACATCTGGGCTATCCAGTCTCCTCTGAAATTATTTCTAGATCTGATTGGAAGAAAAGTATTCTCTCTTTCTAACAGCCACACATGTCCTAGTTCTAAGCTATGGAGCAGGTCTAGTCTGGGGTACATATTTTTGCTATGGTCCAAGTCCCGTAGTAACTAAAGTGGCTGCATAATCTGGTTCTGTCTCTCATTCTAAGCTGATTGGTCTGGAACCAGAAAAAAAGACACAGAATAAAGAACAGATGAATTTCTACCCCCTCAATCCCCCTAAGCATGATTTTTCCAATTCCATCCTGGAAACCAAGTAAAAACATGTTTTGATTATATTTACAAATGTATCCAGTCATCCTGGAATTTTGGACTACGTCTGTGTGTGTGTGTGTGTGTGTGTGTGTTTGTGTGTGTGTGTGTGTATTTTTAGTAGAGATGGGGTTTCACCATGTTGGCCAGGCTGGTCTCAAACTCCTGACCTCAGGTGATCCACCTGCCTCGGCCTTCCAAAGTTCTGGGATTACAGGCGTGAGCCACCGTGCCCGTCCTTGGACTATGTCTTGTTTGGAAAGGGACGTCAATAAAGTGCCTTCTGGGCATGAAGCTTGCCTGAACCTCGGGGGCTTCCGCTGTGGGACAGCAGGCACAAAAGGGCAACCAGGGCAACACTGTCTCTCTCCTGCCAAGCACCTGCCACCCTGACATGCCTGCTCCTTTCTCAGGGGCCTCAAGGCACACCGGGGTGTTCTAATGTTGGTCTCTTGAAAAACAAATACTTATTGGAAGCCTGGACAATTGCAGCCCCTTCTAACTGTTGTCACTGTTGTGGGTTTCTCTCCCCTCAACCCATCTATCTTACTCTCCTAGCAGAGCCATCTATCTGAAGCACAAATCAGATCATGTCATTTCCCCTCTTAAAAATCATCAGTGCCTCCCAGTTGCTCAAAGAATAATGTCTTAAATCCTTTAGGAAGGCTCACTAGCATTCATGATCTGGCCCACCAGGACTCCCTGGTAAATCCATTCTTCTCTTAAAACCTTAAACTCAAGTATTTTCCTTCATTCCTTCGTTGGCATCCGATAACCATGGGTGCGCATGTTTAGCATTAAAATACATTAAATGTCATCAAATAATCATTCGGGTAAGCTCTTATCTCCACTATGTTCTTTTAAACACCTCGAAGGCAGAGAGTATGCCAAACTTTTTGTATCACAGCTATTTGACACCAGGTGGGACAAAATTACAGCTCTGCAGAAACAATGAATGAATGCAAGATGTGGTGCTCCCACAGAATCCTGCTCGCATCTCACTCACAGAATCTTCATGTTGTATTTTAGAGGCTGGTCTCTTCTAACAGACTTCATAGTCCTTGAGGGCAGGAACTCTGTGTCTATCTTATCTACCAGCTTCTCAAACTTTTATATATTTCTGGCATATGAGAAAAGCTCAACAGTATTTTGTTGAGGAAAAGATTAAGTTTTTAAAGGTTAAAAATTAAAGAGACCTGGAATCTATGCGCAGACAACTTTCTCTTCAGTTGGATATATAAAACAGGATGCTGATATCAGGTAGACTAAAGTCTAGTGTCAGTTTAAAAGGGCTAAGATTTAAGAAAGTGGCATAAAAGTGAAGCATGAGTATAGAAAGGGAAGAACAGACTATTTCTGGTTGCTAGAATTTATTTATTCAACAAATATGCCTTGAGCACTTAGTGCACTCATGACACAGGATGCATGCTAAACTCAGGGGAGAGGAACAGACTTCTTCCCAGATTTCAAGAGCTCAAGGCTAAGCCGGATCATTGCTATCGTGTGGGGCAAGTTGATGACAGAGGATGAACTGGACACCAAGGAAGCAGAGCAACAGCTCTTCAATCAGCCTGGGAGCTGGGAGACTAGAAGAAATAGGAAGGCCTGGACATGCAAAGACAGGTTTGGAAAAAAACCTATGCTGATGTGGAAGATTGGACAGCTCCTTAGTACCACCTGGAAACCAGGGGGAAAATAGAAACTACTAGTTTGGGAATTCCTTTGGGAGTCTTGATACACAGTTTTAAACAGTTACCATTTTTCTCACTGCTGCTTCCTACCTTCCAAAGAGAAGATTGTCCCTTAACTAATGTCCTCAGAGGGACCTGATACTAATGATGTGGGCTTGGTAGACCTATAAGGCAGCATCCTTCTCTTTGAGCCACAACTGGGTGTTGCTGGTTACTTGAAATAAGTGTTGGTCCATAGAATTTTGTTTTCATTTTTGAAAAGATGCAAATTTCAATTACATAGTAATTTAGGAAACTCTTTAATTCTTTCTTATAAATCTTCTCTTTAGGAGAATATCTGAGTGTAGTTTCAAATGGAGCCACTTATTTCTATTCTACGTGCAGAGAGCTGAGCAGATAGTAGGCGCCTGACAATGTTTTAAAAAATGAATTGAATAATTTTACATTTAGCTCCCATTTTGTGTTTGTCACTGAAGATACAGGAAAATGAGTTAGACTGAGTATCTCTATTCAAAGAACCAAAATTCTAGTGGGAGGAAAACTGGAAAGAAGGCAAATTAAGAACATGGTAAATAGAGCTACAAACAAATTGGTATAAAAATTCAGAAAAGCACGAACAATTACATTTTTAGGACAATTAGAAAGGGCTTAAAAGAGAAGGTAGTGTTTGAGGATCACTGGTTTTCGCAACCTAGAGTTAAACATTTCTTAGTCATCAGACTAAAAATGCTTTATTGAGATATAAAAATTATAATGTATCCCATGATTTAAATTGGAAATTAAGAAATAGTGAAGAAGAGAAGAAGAGGAAAAGAGAAGGAAAAGAAGAAACAACTTCTCAGGAGATTTATTCTCAGAAAGCCCATCAACTTGCTTTATTGCTATTATAGAGACTTCTAATAACAGCCAATGCTTCCTAAAGCTATGATTATACTCATTACATTTGTGTATTTACTTAGGACTTACAAAATTATTCACTACATGCTGTTTCATTTGGTTCTTTTATCAACATTGTAAGATGGAATGCCCAGGTAGCCCCAAATTCATTTCACATATGCTGAAATTCAGCAAGATTCATCTTCCAAGCTCCTTCAACTGGTAGAAGAATAAAGACCATTCAAACGACCGTCTCCCATTTCCTGCAACTTGACTCTGCTGCTTCCCATAGAGTTTTGAAAAGTTCTTCATCTGGATTTGTTAAACATGTGAATTATATTTCATAACTGCAAGAGCTTCTCCAAAATTATTTTATTGTGTAAAAAGACACATTAAAATCTGTTTTGTTTAGCCAAAGTTGGCCTCTCTCACTCTTATCATCATGCTAGATCATTTGCAGAGTACTGTTCTTTAGTTTTTTCATTTCCATCTGGAAAACAAGAGTGCTGTGTTGGTAGGAATTAAGTACCTGAGAGCAGAAGTGGTACAACAGTATACATTAGCTCCCAAAAGAAACAGGAATTCTCAGATGATTTAAATATTATAACTCCAACATCTGAGATGGAACACAATTAAGGTCTCCCAACTTAAGCAATGATGGATTGATAACAGCTGCTGGGATCCTAGTTGAAAAGGAGGCTGAGGTTAGCATTAAGAATCTCTTTTAACTTACGATAACTGATAGCTGCAACAGGGATCTAGTCAGGTGGTTCTGTCCCAGGATATCTTCATTGTGTCTTATTCAAGACATTACTAGTAGATGGCACATTTGTAGATGATGAGAAACTAAGAACTTACCTCCCTTTTACCCCTGATACCTTGTTTTTCTCTAAAACACTAGGATGATTTCAGGCCTGTAACGTAAGTATTTTTCAGAGTATTTATCTAGTGTTGTCTCATTTATTATCTATTTTAATGTTTCTACTTACTCTTTATTCCTTTATCTTTTAGGATTGTTTTTCTTGAATTTCCTAGGAAAGAGTCTAAAGCTGAATTACAGCAATTAAGAGTGAGAATGAGGCTAAATTACATTTTCCTGTGATGACTCAAATGTATTTTTTAGCTCAAAAAAGTAATACTGTTTATTGTAAAAATTTAGAGAATACAGAAATTATAATGAAGAAAGTATTTACTATAACATTCACCCACAAAAATAAGCATTAGCAATAAACATCCTGTTTCCTTAACATATGTGTATGTAATTGTGTTTTCTACATTTTTACATGATGGTATAACAAGAATATTCTTTCTTGCTTCAGCCTTCTGAGCAGCTTGGGACTACATGTGTGCCCCACTACACCTGGCTACTTTTATGTAGAGATGGGATCTTGCTATGTTGCCTAGGCTGGTCTTGAACTCCTGATCTCAGCCTCCCAACATTTGGGATTACAGGTGTGAATCACTATGTCCAGCTATTTTGTCAGTATACTTTCTAATAGCCAGGTGTATCATATTTAATCAAAGGTGTTGAGTCTTCCCCATGAAAACATACTTCTCCCCAGGTCTCCAAATCTAATAAATTGGCACCACTAGTCACTTGATGGCTCTAGGTCCAAACTGACTTATCTCAGATTATTTTATTTCCCTTTATCCCAAAGGATAAGTCCTGTGATCTCTACTTCTAGAAATCACCCTGTGTTCCACACCTTGCCACCACACCATCATCTCTGCCCTGGATTATGTGCTATGTCATTCCCCAGCTAATCTTCCTGCTTCCTCTGTCCCCTGGAGCCCTCCAAAACCCATCCTTCATTGAACAAGCCATATGATAATTTTTTTGTGTCAGACCCTGCCCCTCCTCTGCTTAACACCCGCCTGTCACTTCCTATTGCATTTGGAATAAAATCCAAATCCCTTGCTGTGGCTGATGAGCCTCTCCGTTACCTGAGCCTGACTGTCACTGCCGTCTTCTCCGGCTCTCCAGCTCTCCCTCATTCATTATCTGAAACGATCAGCCTTCTTGTTGAATTGTTCCTTATTTGCTTATTGTGTATTCATTGCCTGTCTCTCTTCTCCAGATCATAAGCTCTGTCTCATGCCTGTGCCTGTTTCATGGTGCATCTTCGCAGCCCTGAGTGGTGACTGGCATTCAGCTGGCACTCAATCAGCGTTTGCTAAATGGATGAATAATATTCCATGACAAATTGTTTTAGCTATCCTTCAGTCTTAAAACATTCTTCTACTCAATACATTTATCCAGTTTCAAAAACATTGACATACTCTCACCACATTATTCCTCTGGTCTCAATAATAAAGTCTAATCTTGGCAGCCAGCCATGCCCCCATGGCTCTATCACACATAATACTTCAGGATTTGACCTCACGGTGCCTTCCCTGGCCACAGCCCAGGAGTCACCTTCATGCTAACTTACCTGTCAGACACCCAGGACACATCACTCTTCCCACCTCTGGGTGTTTCCACTGGCCGGCTCCTTGACCTAAAAGACTGATTTTCTCTTTTCCCTATCCCCATACTCTGGCTCTTTCTCAGGGAACCCCACAGCAATACATGGAAATCCAGGCAAACACAGGGTCTGTCCTCTGGAAAATTACATCCTGGTGAAACAAACAGTAAGTCAACAACCACACAAGTGAAACATAGCAATACAGCATCATAAAGAGATAGCCAAGGCAAAATGAGACCTCAATGAAGCCATCTTTGATAATGTGAGTATTAAGTCCAGACCTGAGAGTGAACTATCACTATTCTTAATTTTTACTTTCCCTGGGTTTGTGTCATATGCTCTTTTTTATATAATCATATTTAGGTGCCAGTTTTACTTTCCTCTTAGTTTTTAAGCTGCCAAAGGGCTGATTTCCTGTGTGATTCACAGCACTGGTACACCACATACATCTCTGTCTATGAGGAGGGAAGGAGAAGGAGGTAGGTCTCAGGGATGGGCAGGAGAGGAGTGGAGTGAAGAAGAGTCTTTCAGGTTAGGGTGCTTGTGACTGAGAATTTGACTCTGAGCATTACAGTATTAAAGCAGTATTTGGCTAAGCGGTCTGAGCTGAAACTCAGCAAAGGTTTTGTTGCCAGTGCAATGCATTATTAATATTTTATTGATGTCACTCACCCTTTGCATAGCCTTAGAATTGGATCAGGCTGATGATTTTTGCATTTTTTTTTTTTGCATCTGTAACTCAAGCTGTATTAAAATGAAAGGATTGCCTAGTGATCCTTTGTGCCTTTTCTTTCTGAAAATTGAGCAGTTGCCATTTAGCTGAGACAACCTTGTCAAGTCCTTCAGGGCCAGCTCTGATTTGGATTTATAAAGCCCAGTTCAGTCTGAGATGGCTTTGAAACTTCCCCTGCATAGGAGAGCATAGAAGAGCTCCAAGCTGTGCAAGACCCTCTGAGCGTGTGCAAATGACAAGCAGAGGGACTACCCTGTAGGACTCATAGCCACCACTGAGCACTATTAAAGGTGAGAGAGGGAAGGGTAAGGGAGTGAGGCAATCTCCTCCTTTCAGATGGCCTCCCTGGGGACTGTAAATAGCAAAGCATCTCCCTCTCTTTGCTCCTGGCTGCTCTGCAACCCTTCACCAATCCTGTGAGTAGAGCTGGGTCTTTAACAGGGCTACCCTGACTGCTAGAGGCCAGGCATGTGCACCTTAGATGGGAGCATGGTTGCTGTGAGGGCAGGGAGGTGACTATTCTGACACTAGGACAGGAGAGAATGACAAGGCAGCAGTGAGGTGGAGGGCAAGGAAGGTGAAGGGAATGAGAGCAGATCTTTATTGAGCATCTTCCTTAGTTAGCCAGGCACTCTGATTGGCACCTGGCAAGGTCCTCTCTTTTATGATCACTCACAATGGTTCTTAAGATAAATATTAATACACCCATTTCACAGGTGAGAAAGTTTAACCTCAATCCTGCTGAATGTCTTGTCCAAGTTCACATCACTGAGATTCAAAGTGTTTGGCTCCAGTTCTTTGAAAACAGCATAACTGTCTCCCTATCAAGCTCCCTCAAGCACCTAGAATTGCCCTGAAATCATAGCAGATAATTGATAGCTGTATTGCAACTAAATGAATGAACTAATGAGCAAAGCATCAACTCTTGTCTTCTGACATGAAGTTATTATTCATACATCTGGATGATATTAATTATCCTGGAGAGGGAACCCATTTAGGACATGAACAGAGCCCACACGAGAATCTGTGACCCTAGGCACAACTGTTAACATTTCTGAACTTTCCGAATCTGTAAAACAAAGATTAAAAAAAATTAAACTGTCCACCTCATACAATTACTGTGAGGCTCAGAGACAATAAGATATAAAATCTAGCGCAGTGCCTGGTACCCACAGGTGTGTTAATAATCCATGTTCCTGATTTCTCCGTTTTCCAAGGAGTGCATTGGGCTGCATGTGGTGGACATTTGAGTTCATGAGCTGAGAGGTCATGGAAATTCCTTCCTCCCCTGACCCAGGCTTCCCCTGCAGGATTAAATACGGACATTGTAGTACGTTTGTCATTTTGATTTCTCTTTATTCTGGAATAGCATCAAGACCTTTTTTGCAGATAGGCTCCAGTGAGGTGCCATGTGCTGAGTCTGGGGTCTGTTATACTGGATTTTCACGATCAAGGGCCAGCTTCTCTCTGCATTAAGATTTTAGGCTTTTGGGACATCAGTGGGTGGGTTCTTAAATGGAAGGACAGATTTTGCCAGGGTGGAACATGCATGATCTGGCTAGTGGGATTGAAAACTCTGCGGGCCTTGATAATGGTAAGGACAGTCTCAAATCGAAACAAAAACCCACACAGGTCTGCAGCAGGTCAGAGCCCTGGACCAGACAATTTAGCAGCCATCTTTTAAAACTTAGATTCCTAAAACGACATTATTGTTTTTATACATCCAGGCGCATCTCTGAATGGGGAGAAAAATGCCAAGTAAGGGGACAACCTTCCCTGCCATTATCACCTCCCTTCATCTGCTCCAGGCCCGAGCTGCCTGGGTTGCCATGGTGATGCAGAGCTGACCTCTCACTTTTTACTCTTCCAGAAGCTAAAAAGGTAAAAATGAGCCATTTGGTCGCAAATGAAAATCAACTTCCTTCAGTTAAAAGATGTTAAATCGCTTTCCCTTCATCAAACCTAATGTTCCGTAGCGAAGTCCAAAAAAAAAAAAGGAAAAGAAGAAGGAGAAGGGGAAGAGGAGGGGTAAAAAGGAAGAATGCCAGCAAGAGATCTCTGAAGCAAGCGGAGATGCTGGCTGGAGCAGCAGCGGCCACTGCAGCAGGGAACGGGGACTGGCACCAGTGGAGGAGGCATCAGGCCAGCCTGCACCAGCAGCTTTCTCAGAGCTCACAAGTGGCCATTGAGCCACTTCCTTAGACTTGCCGGGAGGAGGGTGCTGGCTCCAGCTCTTGCTCCCTGCTTGTCTCTTTTGCTCGCTTTGCGGTGGTACCTGGTGCAGCTGGATTGTTGGCTTTGATTTTTCACGTGCAGAGAAATTGCGTCAGGAAATCAAAATATTGATTGAACCTGATTGCAGTAGCTGTTCTAGAAGAGATTTTCGGGGAAACAAATTACATTCTTTTAACACGATTAAGCCCGTGATTAGGAATGTGCCCCATGCACGAGCCAGGAGAGCACATTAGTTTGCTGTGATTAATATCCCAGAGTGGCTTTCTCCAGCAACCCAGGCTGCCAGGAACTTGACCACTCATAGTCCAGCCAGGAGGACCACCCAGGCCAGGGATGCCTCCTGTCTCATTACAAGCACAGGTTGGGCAGGTGCGAGAGCGGGGCAGGGTGGTTGTGGGCTGGGAGCCTGGCTGTGCTTGGGAGCAGAAGCATCTTGCTGCCTGTTTCTGGCTTTCTGATGCATGGCAGGGAAGCTGGAGGTTTGCCCTTTTTCCTCTCTCCTCTTTTCCCTCTTGGTTGTTAGAAAATGGTCTCCAAGTCCATCCACCAGCACGTCACGTGCAAGGACAGCCAGGGCTGTACATTGGCTTCGAATGATTCATTGGTTTCATTTTGATGCAAGTGTCTAAGCATGTGGGCTAGAGCTGTCAGACCATCTTCTACATGTGAATTACCCTTAATTACAACTTAGGCGAGAACTGAGGAATTATCACTACCAGACTTGGTTTTAATCCTTTAACTTCTGGAGTTAAACCACTGGATAATGGTAATACTACAAAAAAATTAGAAGGAGCAAGAATGGTTATGGGGAAGGCAACTAATCTTGTCAGAGAAATTTCTTCACAGTATCTTAGAGCAAAACCCTAGGATTTTCAAGAAATACTTTAGAAACCTCATGGGCAGGTCAGGGGTCAAACACACAGAAAATTCATTAGCGATCAATTCCAGTAAGTCCAACATCAGAATAAACAAAAACAGTCTATTAAATGATAATATAGAGTGAAAAACAATAGTGCCCAGACTGATAGATTCATCCAAAATATCTATATTCTTTAGTCAGATTTCTTCAAATACTGATAACATTTGGCAAGTATCTGCTATTTTACTTAATAATCCTAGATCTTCGTTATATCATCAGCTTCTGGTGGTCATAAAATTTGCAGAAACAGCCTTTCTCTGTTGGATTCATAATATGTCTTGGATTCTACCTGAAATCCGTTGTCTCTGAAATGTTGGAAGAGAGTCTCTTTCGTGCCCTCTGTCCCAACCTGGCGCATACACATGGTCCATAATCTCTAATGAGGTCTCAGTGGTCATCTTATTCTCAGGGCTTACTGCAAATCGCAGTCTCTGAAGACAGCATAGTTGCATCAAACTCTTTAACTGGCTGGCATTTTGAAAGTTTAAAGGGTTAATGCTCGTAAGAGAAGAAGAAAATACCACATGTGCGTTTTGATCTGAGGTTCAAAACATACATGCAGATGAAAATGGCCAGCCTCATTGCTACACACAATCCCTTTCTCTGCCTCCCAGTCTCTCTCCTTCCCTCTCCGCAATCTTACAGATCTCAGTACGATTAGAGAGCCGCCGATAAGAGAATGGCCAATGGTATTCTATGGTTTCAGTGTAGTCTGAAAATTAAATCCCTATGAAAATAATATATCTCTTCTCCACTCCCCTACCCCCTCCTCACTAGAAGCAGCTGCTTTTCACATTTAAATGTAGCAGTGGTAACAAGAGCCTCTTTTATCAGCTACTCCTATTCATAAGGCATTAAAATACATGCCGTTTCTTAATCCCTAGTGCAGCTCTAACGGGGGCTTCAGCTTTGTGCTGAAATAGCACGTATCTTTTAAAAGTAGCTGATGGAAATCATCTTCCAAACTGAATCAGTCTCTTAAAAGCAGCTCTCCCCAAGCACAGAACATAAATGCAGTACAGGACACAGTGTGTGTCCAGCCTCCCCCACTCCACCGTAAAGGGCTTGAGAAACAATGCCCAAGTTTGTTTATAAGTAGCCCAAGCGACTTGGCAAGCTGCATCCCTCCTCTCTTCCCTCCCACCCCAGATCCCATACCCATCTTTACAGCAGTACAACTTGCAGTGCTTCTGGGAAAGGCATTGCTACTTCTGTGTAAGCCAATCGGCATTTGCTGAGCAAGGTCACTTTCAGAGGCAGCTCTTTCTGGAGGAGGCATCTTGTAGGAATGGTGGGCAAGGGGCTGGAGGCATGGATCAAATAGAAAAATCACCTGAATTCCTGGTTAATCCATAGGCCTCAAGAGGAGTGCATGCAGGGCTAGTGAATTTCACAACCGTAAGAGAGCTATTTTGTAAACAGGTAACTGACAGAAATATATAGAGCCATATGATATATATATATATATACTTTATATACAAACACAAGTATACACACATCTGTCCACATCAAACAGTACTAATTCCCTGCAAATCATCTAAAAATGGCATTAGATGCACTATTAACACAAAAGGAACATTTCAAACAGTAACAAGAATAAGTGGCCTGAATTATAGTTAACTCTTGTGGCTATGGTTTTATTGAAACTACATCCTAAAATTAACTTTTTCTTATATGTTAAAATTAAGCCTGGCCATTTACAAATAATTTCTTTTTTGAATACTCAAGCTTTCATCCCGATATATCTGGTTTTCTAGTTTCAGTAAAATCAGAGGTTTTCTAGTCTTTGGCTTTATTACTAACAAAGAAGAGAAAAAGGTGGCAGAAATATTTGTTGTATTCTGCGTTCAGCTTTATATTTATTTTCTTTTAGCTGCTTATAGAAGAGAACTCAGGAGGAAAAAAATCCATCACATTCTTCTAACATTGTTTTACTCAGTTTTATTTTAGAAGTGTAATTCTTTTATTCTCGTGGTAAGTAAATGTTGCTAGAAGGGTTTTGGAATTTTAAGTTCCTTTGGCAGATAGATGTTTTTCAATTGCTGTGAGTCTTTTTTTTTTTTTTTATTCTAATTCTCTCTCTCTTCTTGATTTGAGGCTGAAGTGCTGATGAACATTCTTTGCCTTGTGCAATAGATTTCATTTTACTTATAAAATGCCACAAAGTTATGCGTTAGGAGGCCTATCTACATGATAAGATTTTTTCCGTCTCTCATTTGCCAGCTAAATGTTGAAGAAGGCTAATAGAAACAGAAATAACATGTGCAAGAGAAATAATCCCAATAAATATATACCTTCATTTCATCTCTTTTGAAGAAAGTGTCCATCTCACCAAGGTTATAAGGTTTTTAATAAAAGCAGAAAAATCTTCAGGTAATTATAAATGCCCTTTAATACTATTAAAGGAAAACGTAATTCCAATCATTGAGATTTATTGAAAATCTTACTTTCTGAGGCAGTGGCTGTTATCTCTGAACCATGGAACCTGACTGCCCTCTTCCGGTTATAAACAGAAATAGTACCAGCCTAAAAGAATTTGGGGGCTTAGAGAAGACATTGATTAGTCTATCACTGACAATAGGCTTATGTCTAGGGAATCTCCAACAATAAGAAAATGTCCACATTCATATTAAAATCTGTGAATCGGAGTTAGAAACTGAATAATCTAACTGTCTTATGGCCCAGAATGAAATATTTCCTATTTTTCTTTTTGAAGCATTTCTGACTTTTGTACTATTTCATTTTACGTTTGGGGCCCTCAAGTCAGACCCAGGTGTTCAACTAAAAAGTGAAGAACAATAATTACTTTCAAATTTCCACGACTTTTTGAAAAACTGATATTCAGGCCAGCCAAGCGTTCATAAATACTGCATTCGGGTTGGAGAAGAAATCCACTTTCATCAAAAGCTCAAAAAGTAGTTTGTCAATAATTAACTAGAACATATTTTAGAGATTAAAAGGTAACACAAAACTTTTCTCAAATAAGATTAACCATAATGAAATTAACTATTATGTAATGTCATAATCACACGGGATCTCACTGGATACTTGATAGGAGAATGAGTGATTGAATAATCTTAGATCCATCCATTTTCTTCTTTAATCTGTACTAGGTGACATGATTTTCCATATTCATATAATAATTAAAAAGATTCGGATTTCTTTCTTTTTTTCCATTTTACCTCTGAAAAATGGTATAATGAATTCAGGATGATTGATAATTCTAGATAGAGGATCATTAAATGCCAACAGAAAAAAAAATTACGTTCAATTATAATTGTGATACTACGTCAAACAGATAGAGGAAATCCTAATTCTGAGCTCTATTAAAATGCAGTTATTTCAATTTCCAGTTGCTATGTATGTCCTATTAGCAGCCTGACATTTTGAGTAGTACACTAATTCATATGAATTGGGTTTTAAATGAAAGCTTTCAAGTCAACCTTTATGGAACACTGAATGTGTGATAAGCCCAGAATTAGCAAGAGAATGAGGTGATACTTTTTCGCCAAGTGAGCTTCTTGTATGAAGGCGCAAAACCCGAACGCTCCAAATTATAAAATGCTTTAATTTCAAGGACCTCACCCATAAGTAAAGCACACGTCAATTTTTCTCTAGAGATCTATTAAGTAGTTAGAAGCAGATAAAATTCTAGTCTGCAATTAGAAAATTAAAGGTCAGAGGTTAAGTGTGTGTTTTGCCAGGTAGGTCTCAGATGGGTCTCCACCTGTCAGGCGTCAGGGTTAAGGACAAATTTCAAAAGATCACACAAAGTGGGCTGAGAATACAGATAACTGGACAAAGCTTATATCAGGCCAAGAGTCGCAGAAGAGAAAAGCAAGGCCTCCTTTGTTTTCTAGGTGCCCCCTAGAGAGGCTGTAGGACTTGCAGTGGGATTCTGTGTTCCAGCGACCATCCCACTCTCCACAACCCTGCCCTCCACTCTGCCTCACGTAGGTGTCCTTTTTATTTGAGACAGAGTCTTGCTCTGTTACCCAGGCTGGAGTGCAATGGCACCGTCTTTGGCTCACTGCAAACTCCGGCTGCTGAGTTCAAGTGATTCTCCTGCCTTAGCCTCTCGAGTAGCTGGGATTACAGGTGCCCCCCACCACCACGCCCAGCTAATTTTAGTTGTTGTTTTTTAGTAGAGAGAGGGTTTATCATGTTGCCCAGGCTGGTTTCAAACCCTTGACTTCAACTGATCCACCTGCCTTGGCCTCCCAAAGTGTTGGGATTACAGGTGTGAGACACCTGGTGCTCGGCCCATACAGGTCTCTTTTGACAGGGCAAAGGAAAGAAGAGCCTTGAGGAGTGTGGGGTGGGTTGCTCATCCCCAGGCATCAGGCTCCTAGGGGCCCGCACTTTGCAGTTGTCAGGGAATGCTGACTGTGCACACCTGGAGAACTCAGATAAGAGGATATTGCAGTTCCCTGATGTGAGGAAAAGCCCTTTCCTGCTAAGAGTAAGAGCTGTTGCTTCTGGCTAGCTTGTCCAGGCAATCCAGATTGGGTCTCCAAGGTCATCTTTGGCCCATCCTGCTCAGACACCTGATTGCATTAATGGAAGAGCACTGCATTCGGGGTCAACTTCCTCCCAAGCTCTGCTGTTCTGTAATCACAATAGAACCATTTCTCCTTTACCTCAGTTTACTCATTTATAAAAGGAGGAACTTGGATCCCATGCCCTCTAAGGCAACTTTTTGGTTCCACACACATACATGATAACTAAGTCACTTATCATTTTCATGAAACTGTAACATTAAATGAGGTACCAACCATCATCGTAAGCAAAGGATACTAATTAATGGTCTGACAAAAATATAAAGAGTTATGAAAATTTTTACATCCATTTTTTCCCCTCAGATATCGAATAGCACAAAGCAAACGCAAACCGTTACATTCTGTGGCTTGTTCACTTATGTAATAAATCTGGCATGACCTGAAACGCAGTCTCTCTCTCTCAAGTTAATGAGGTCACTGGTTTCTATTCAGAAATTCTCTTCTCTCCAGGATTAAGAGAAAAGTCAACTCGCTGTGGTCCAGGCTTCAGGGAAGACTTGCAGAGACATACAGTATCTTTAGGTGTAATGATCAAGATGCAGCAGGGATACTTGGTTCTGTAGTTTGGGGAAAATGCTGCCATAAAATTGATGCTGAATCTTTTGGAAGGAGTCCTGTCAGGTATAGTTTTCTCTGGTTCTGCTGGTCAAAGAGTTGTGACAATAGAAGCTGCAGGCTCAGCTGTTCTCTGCCTTGTGCCAATGAAAACTCCCAGAGCAATGAGAGCTATAGGAAAATGTGGCCAGAGCTAGGGACCAGAGAAAGCAGGGAATCAATAAAAATGAAGGATAATGTAAAAGTAGAGTCGTGCCTGCCTTCATGCCAAAACAAAACACATATTACCATTTAATATACATGCCCTGACTCGTCTAAATTCCTGTAACTTCTCAGGGCAGATATTTTTGTCTGCTTTGTTCATTTCTATGCCCTCAGCACCCAGTACAGTACTTGGCACCAAGTTGGAGGATGGTAGTTATTTGTAGTGATGGAGCAGGTGGTAGTGATGGAAGTGGTAGAGGAAGGGAAAAGAGGTAGAGAAAGTCAAGTTGGAAAAGGAGGTAGAGGTGGTGGAGATGGAGATGGAAGTGGCGGAGGTGGAGGTAGTGGTGGTGGTGGTGGTGGAGGTGAAGGTGGTAGTGGTGGTGGATATGGTGAATGTGGTAAAAGTGGTAGAGGTGAAGGTGGAGGAGGAGGAGGTAGTGGTGGTGATGGTGGTTATGGTAAAGGTGGTGGTGGAGGTGGAGATGGTGGAGATGGAGGTAATAGTGATGGTGGAGGTGGTAGTGGTGGTGGTGATAATACTGGAGACAGAGAAGGTGGCGGAGGTAGTGGTGGTGGTGGTAATGGAGACGGTGGTGGTAGTAGTAGTGGAGATGGAGGTGATGATTGTGGAGACGGACGTGTTAGTAATTGTGTTGATGATAGTGGAGGTAGAGGAGGTGGAGAAGGTGGTAGAGGTGAAGGTGATGGTAGTGATGGTGGTGGTTGAAGTGGAGGTGGTGGTGGTAGTGGAGATGGAGGGGATGGTGGAAGATGTGATGATTGTGGAGGTGGAGGTGGTGGTAGAGGTAGTGGTAGTGGTGGTCGTCGAGATGGAGGTGATGGTGGAGATACAGGTTATGGTGGAGGTGGATGTGATGATTGTGGAGGTGGAGGTGGTGGTATTGGTGGTGGTTGTGGAGGTGATAGTAGTGGTGGTGGAGGTAGTTGTGGTGGTGGAGATGGAGGTGATGGTGGAGGTGGATGTGATGATTGTGGAGGTGGAGGTGGTGGTATTGATGATGGTTGTGGAGGTGATAGTGGTGATAGTGGAGGTAGTGGTCATGGAGATGGAGGTGATGGTGGAAGTAGACGTGGTAGCAGTGGTGGTGGAGGTGGTGGTACAGAAGATGGAGGTGATAGTGGAGGTGGATATGCTGAGGACTTCCTTAGATGAAGTTGTTTTTTACAGAAGTGCAGTTGCCTACGTAAAAGCAGAAACACAGCCCAGGCTTGGAGAGAGAAAAAAAGAGCCCCCATGGGTGGTTTAAGTCCCTACTTCTAGCTGAATCTATAGACAGAGGATTCCTTAGCTTTGTAAGTACGTGAACCAACAAAGTCCCATTGTCTTTTAATAAGAATCTAAACATTCAAAAGTACATTGTCCACTTGAGAAACATTGAGTCCCTCATCTCCTCATGCCTATCAAGCTAGGCCACGACCTGTGGATTGTCACTTCCTGGTCACCTCACTGCTAGGTCCAGATCCCTTCTGGAGGCTGTACTGGAAACGTCTAATAAACACATCTAATTTACCCAAGTCCCTCCTTAAAACACTCTAATGGCTCCTAGGAGCTATGAGTCAAAATGCTCAATACCTTTATACGAGCTGCCATACTCTCTACCTTTTCCTCTCTTCCAGTCTCTCTGACCTAGCCCCACTTCAGGGCCTAATCCACCTAGCCTACTCTCTTTGTTCACTTATAAATCTACCAGTGCCTTTCACATTTCCTACCTACCTTTTTTTTTCTTTATCCCTTACTCCTTTCTCTTGCTGAAAAAAAATTATGTTTATTCTCTGAAACTCCCTCAAGACTCCTTTGAACCCATCCTTCAAATTCCATCCTTTGAGACACTGTTTTCTTCTCACTCCTTTTGAGGACTTCCACTCTGGTACCCTGTCCTTGGCTCATCCAGGCAGAAGTTCAGGGCTCCTACTCAGTGTAGCCTGGGTGTCTGGTGCATTGCTCTGCTCCAGCATGTATCCCTCCATGGAATCCCACTCACATGCTATGTGGTACTCCACAGATACCATGTCCCTTCTGGGACTCCACCACTGACTGTGTACTCTTTGGGAACAGAGAGGAAATAGGTACCTTGTATAGAGTGGCCATGGCTTAAAGGATGATACTCTTTGTTTTCCATCTAAAGCTTTGTCATGATGATGAGCCGTGTATGATGGGAAGTTTATACACCATCTGGTATGATAGGAAGTTTGAAGAAAAATAAGTTAATATTAGGAAAGCATGCGAGAACTATTTCTTTGATAAGAGAATACAGCTGTGTGCCCTGGAAGGAAATGCAAGTCCACTCAGTAGCTAAGAGCAAGGAGGCTTCCATTTTCAACACAGGGTGGGGGAGGCCACTTAGGGTTTGTACTCTGATTTCAGAGTGTGGAAGAGGGCAGAGCCCGCTGAGTCTTCTTGGAAAACTCATTTGCTCAGCAAGAATACTCTTGTTTAGATGGCATTTGCTTTGCATGCTTGATGGCAGTGGAGGGTTCTAATGCATCCCCTGTAGCTACATTCTTTGCTGCCTCCCATAGAAAATACATATAAACGAGCAGAGAGGTTCTAAGTATGCATCTTGTTAAGAAGAACTAGGCATTTACCATAGAAGACACTCATTCTGGTTTAACATTTTCTGGGTACTTGGGTTTGCAGGAATTATTTGGAAGGAGAGGACACAAAGAATACATGAGATTGCTCTTTGATTGCCTCAGTTCCCAAGGCTATCAAATGACAGCTCTGAACTCAAGGATCACTAAGAAATGGCACTTTGGAGCAAGAACTATCACAAGGGCATTTGAGGGCATCCAGGAAGCCCTCTGCTGTGTGTGTCAATAGACACAATAATAGAACTTCAACTTTTAAAAAAGGGAGAGAAAACAGCAGACCTCGATGTCTATAAGGGACCAGATAATAAGGGGCAGGAAATAAGTGCCCTGTGTTCGATTATACCACACAGCAGGGACAGAAGCCCTTTTCAAGATGATAAGCGACTTTTTATTTCCCCGAAGCCTTGAGCTTAACAAGGTGGTGTGAGCTATGGGAGTGAGGGGAAGAATCAACACAGAGTTCTTGGTAAAGGCAATGTGGGCTGAAGGTTAGGGCGGAAACAGGGAAGACGGCATGCTGAGAATTAAGTCTTTGGGCAGGTGGATGTGAGTTGGGGTGAGAATTTCATTGCTGCTCTTTTTTTCTCTCTCTCTCCATTTTCTTCATTGGGATATAGTGCCACAGTATCAGAAATAAAGTAATCGCTCCATAAATGTTATCTTGTGTTATTATTACTAAACTCACTGTTATTAAGAAAATGGGAGCAAATGAAGCAAGTAATAAAATTTAGAGTGTAAAAAAGCTAGAAAAATGGAAAACAAAAGACAGCCTTTTTAATGGGCTACATGTGTAAAGAGAAATAAGAAAGGTATAGAGAACGCCACAAAGAGAGTTGGCAAAAAATAGGAAAGACCCTGCAATGCCGAAGAGCAAGGGCTGATCCACCAGAGAATTTTAAATGTAAGGAGAGTTGCTCCATGTGGCCAAAACACTGGGAGTAACATTCATCTTTCAATATCATTGCAGCGGTTTGGAAAAATGAGCACTGACAATGAACTGTCATAAAAACTACACACAAAAGCTTTGATATGGGAGATTATAGTTATCAAGGGCTCGTGGGATTCACAAAGAAGGGAGCCAGAGAAACTTCAATAAGAAGAAAAACTGTGCTTACTTAAATCATTCCTTTAAGGTATCATTGGAACATTTTTAATTGAATGTGCGATTTCAAAAGAATGGTTCTGTTGGTTGAACAGGAATGGAGGGCATGCAAAATACTAAGATTCGTCTTAGCCCAGAACATTTTCCTTGAGCAAAAAGCCCATATGAGAAGCTTCACACAAAAAAAGTTGTACCGAAATAACAGTGCATGGGCACTTGGATGCTAGCATCTGTTCTTTCATCTTTCATTAAATAATTTTTAGGGCCCCTCTCTGTTTCAGACTATATAACTGGGCTAAATCAGGAGTGTTGAATCACATATCATCTCTGCTAGTCTGCAAACCCAGAAAGAAAGTTTGTCAATTCCTAGATAAGGGATCTGATTGTTGGAGAAAGATCACCATTTGTTAGGAATATTTGCTTGTGTTTCTGCAACAACCCATGAAAGGTCAGCTAAGCTAACCTGTCCTTCACAGCCACTCTCATGGAGGCAGGGTCCAGACCCTGCCATATACTATCTCCTGGTCTCCAGGAAGAAAGCCTAGTATGAATGCTGTAAGCTAGTTTCTCTTTGTTTCCATATGTTTTCCTAGGGGCTCTCTCATCACAACATGTTACACAACCCATATCAACATCATGTCCCATTTGATCAAAAGGCATTTCCAATCCAGTGCTTCCTAACCTCTTTTAGGGGAAGTATTACATGCAAGTTAACATTACCATGCCCTGACAGATTAAATGAGGAGATCCAGCCAGAAAGCTTTGAAAGTTCATGACAAACCAGGTCACTTTCTATTATATTTACATTTCCATAATAGGGTCCTTTAAGGATTCCTCTTAAAGAGAGTTTACATATCCCACGTCAGCCTTTCTCTTGAATTCCACTCCAATCATATCACGATTATTGTGGGCATAATTCAGTGAACTGTGCTCTGTTACTTATAGCAGGGTAGCAGGTAGTATAGGGGGTTGGGGCAGGGGTAGAGAACACCAAAGCTAAAACCTAGACCTACCAGGAGGACAGAATGGGAAATGAGAGGTGCAGAAGATGATGTCCCACCATAAAGGCTGGTAGATCCCTAGGGAGGGAACCAAAGTGAAGATTAGGCAAGTAGGCAATTGATCCTAGACAGGTCCATCAATGGACAGAAAGCCCTGAGCCAGTCAGTGTGGATTCGAGAGGAGACTATGGAATCTGAGAGAAAAACTAGAAAAACCAAAGAGAAGGACAAACGTATTGAAAGAATTGAGCCAGTTTAAATATCCAGTTTAAAAACAGATATTAGGAAGTAGATACATCAGCAGATTCAGCCTTAAAAATGAACTCTTCCTATCACAGGAAGCAGAATTCATAACAGGGAAGGAGTCGGGCAGGACCATGTTTGCCCAGGAACCAATAAGAAATGTTATTCTCCCAAGTAGATCACCAAGTTCTGGGAGAGGACCAAGCGTGGTGGCTCATGCCTGTAATCCCAGCACTTTGGGAGGCTGAAGCAGGTGGATCACCTGAGGCCAGGAGCTCAAGACAAGCCTGTCCAACATGGTGAAACCCTGTCTCGACTAAAAATACAAAAATTAGCCAGGCATGGTGGTGGGTGCCTGCAATCCCAGATACTCAACAGGCTGAGGCAGGAGAATTGCTTGAGCCAGGGAGGTTGAGGTTGCAGTGAGCCAAGATAGCTCCACTGTACTCCACCTTGGGCAACAGAGTGAGACTCTGTCTCAAAAAACAAAAAAAACAAAAAACAAAAAAAAAAAAAAGAAAAGAAAGTTCTGGGAGAGGAGGGCTGAGTGAGGGCCTTGGATGAAAGAGGGAGCCACCGGTCAGGGAAGTGGTCAGCCACTTTCAGGGTAGAATGATGTGACAGACAGCTCAGGACGTGAGGTCCAGCCATGGAGAAGTGCATGGAAGTATCACATTGTGTATCACCGCTACAGGTATGGAATCACTGCTACAAGTGAGGAATCAGCTGAGAACTAGGTACAGGTGATGATTGTATTGCCATGGAGACCTATGGGCAGAGTGGGAGAAATTCTGCAGAATCAACTGTCCTTGGATTTACCCCATGCTCTGGCCAAGTTACCCCGAGCCCTTCTGCCGGCTACCAAGTGCACTCTTTTCTTATGGAGTCAAAATTCTTCTTAGTGCCTGGCTCCCTATTGAGTCAACATTGGGTGCAAACATCCTTCACTATGAAAGGCTTAAAAAATATCTACTACAGTCAATGCATCATTTTTAATCACTGAGCAAACATTCAATTCTGTGATGGATTGTTCTTGCTTTTCTTTGAATTTTGGTCAAGCACAGATCTTTCATGCAGGAAGCATTTATTGAGTTCTATTATACAATGTAATAAATGCCAGGGAATCCTGGTGAACAAGGCACGCTCTCTGCCTTTATGGAGCTTCCAAGCAAAAAGAAATTAACAGGTAGTTTCAGTTCAGTGTAACAGTATGTGAGAGAAACCCTCATCAAGTCTTGGAAAGAGACTTGCTCAGGGATAGCTTTCCAGAAGGATCAGGTACAAACTGAGAGCTTTGCAGGAGCTGCAGCCTTTAATGTGGGAGAGCCAGGTGCCTCCCTGGAAGACTGAGCTACATGAAAAATGGATTTTTGATTCTTTCAATACCATAATATTTAATAGGAAATTATCACAGGAATAATGTGATGTACAAGCCTCATGTTACCTGATCTATATAAAATGAAAATATGATTAATGTTCTGATATTTGCGACTACAATGAGCAATGCTCTCAGAAGAAGATATGTAACAGCCTGCGATTACTTAGGCTGTCTAAGAAGGTGATCCCAAGGAGCCCCAGCTAGATATAAAATTTTACTGTACTCATAAAATCTATGTCAAACTTAATGCAGTTGAGTGGTGAGAGGACGGGATCCGAAGTTAAGATGCTCCATTTCCCTGTCCTTCGTTTGCCACTGTACATCTCTGTATCATCGGCAAATCCTTCCTGTGGCTTTCATTCCCTTATTTCTAAAATAAAAAGACCAAACTAGGCTTCCTTCTGAATGTAAGGGGCTGTGAATCCCACCCAACACTTGTTTAAGAATGGCGCCATAATCATTTACTATGATGCCTTTGAAAAAGGTGACTTTGAACATAATGTTGTGTTTGAGACATCCAGTTCAAGACAATAGACAGGATACAACAACAATAACAACAACAAAACTCCAGTCAAATGTATGAGCTTCGTATCTGGCTGAACATGCTTAAAGCTATTTGTTTCTTTACACTAAAATAAATAAATAAATACCAAACTTATACAAGGCATGTTGGTATCATATGTTGTTTAGTTCACCTGTCACTTCATAGGTGAAACAAACGCATGTGTCAAACAGGTAGCTCTCCAGACTGCCTTGAGAAACAGGAACGAAAGTCCGGCCAAAACCAATCTCTCCCCTGGCATCATTGTAGGCCATGAAATTTCTACCATGTTTTCTCAAAGAGTAATATTAAATCCAAACAATTTATCTTTCTTAACGCTCTAGCTTCACAGGATGGTGAGCATTGATTAACATAATTTTTGGAAATGTCAGCAACATGCAAATAGTCGATCAACAGACATTAGTTCTGTCTTCTCTTTTGTTCCCTGCCATTTGGCACCTCCACAACCAGGCCTCTCCCTTGCTCTCTCTCCACTGAGACAGGTAGATACTACTTTGTCTCTAAGCCCTTACTGGTGCTGTTTCCTCCACTTGGAATGTTCCTCTCTCTTCCCTGGGATCATCTAAATCTAGCTTGTGCCAGGCAAAGATCTCAGTTGCAACAACAATAGTCTGTTTGTGGAATTGAACTGAGAGAGAAAGGTTACCAGGAACTTTCAGAACAATGAGGAGCATGGAAAATGGTATGGAACCGAGGCATCTCCAGAGATCCCAGCCACCAAGCCTCACACCCAGGGCCATGCTATAGGAACTGTCTGGTTTGCACACCACCACCACAGACGCAGCCCATCTGACTGTCAGGTGGTCCCGGTATTTGAACAGTAATTTTCCAGTCAGATTCCACAGACCATGCCTCTAATTGGTACAATTTAAATCAAGGATCGACCCCTGGCTGCACCCAGTCAAAGTGAAGTGAGAGAAGATCCTTGACTCTAGCAGTGGGAGGTAGCCATGGAGAGGGGTGTTCAGAATTGACTTTCCAACAAGAGTATGCTCAGTGAGGAAGGCTACCGAGGAAGCATCATGAGCCCATGGCAAGAGGCATTGAATGCTGAAAAGCCCCCAAGCTACCGGTGTCCCCCACAGAGTCCATTTGCCTGGACTCTGCTCAAGGCCTCTCTCCCATGCAAGGGCACCCAAGCTGGCCTTCCTTGGCCTGAACATCCCTCCTTTGAGCTCCTTCGGGTATCTCTACCACACAGTTCAAAAAGCATCACACTACCCGTCAACACGCTGTTTGACCGTTTGGTGACTTCTGGAATAGTTTCTAACGGGACTGCTAACTCTGTCTCCACTCAGCATCATCACACAGGCTCCACACACTAGGTTTCTCAAGAGGGTTTGTCGGAGGAAGAAAAGAGTGAACTCAGGATTAAACCTGAAGTAATAAAGGAAATCAACACTCAACAGGCTGTGGTCGGGCATCACAATGAGCCCTGGGGAGCCACGTGGTACCAAAAGTTGCAAACTCTTGGCAAACAGGAATGGTATCTTGAGTGTGTTTTTCTATCAGTGAATCTTTACACTGCTTCTATGGAAAGGCTTGAGCCTTACTGTCTGGGCCATATTAGAAATCTTGGAAATGATAACCAAGTGAATTCCATATTGGGCTAAGCACAAGCCGTGCAACCTTATTAGGAAATACACAGTTGATAAAGTACCAGTTCTTTGATTAATAAAAATTAATATAACCCAGAAAAGACAGCATTCTGTAACAAAATGCAGATTTGTTTCAATCCAAAGCCAGCATCTTGACAAAATCCTCAACCAAATCAAAGGCGATTGTTGACTCTAGCATTACCGGGTGTTAACTTCTTAGCACTGAAAAATGCTATAAAAACATTTTAAGATTTTTAAAAAATGTTGTGATTGTACACTTCCAAAGCTGAAATGATGGTACATGATGTTGTTAGGATCAAAAGAATCATCAAGATCTACCCCCTTCTGTCTTTCATAATTAGCTACTAAAACTATATCTGTATAAAAGTTAAGAAACAGATTTACATGTTCTAAAGGCTGTTCAATTCTAGGAGCTCTTACAATGTTTTAAAATTAATTTAAATTAGACTAATTTAAACCCTCTAAAATACATAGATATATTTTTTGAGCATTCATTCATGATTTCTAAAATAGTTTGAAATTTATTTAGGTAGTAAAAATTTATTTTCTAAAGCAAGTTTTACCCTCAAGTTATAATTTAAAAAAATTTAATTGAAACAATATTTAGTATTTTGTGGCACTGGTTTTATTTTTGAAAAAGAAGTCTGGTTTTTAAAATCACTTTTCCCAACATTTATTCTCATTGGTATTGCTGGCATTTACATATTATTCAAATTTTATGCATGCATTTCTCTAAAAATAGCCAGTTTCACACAAATCATTGACACCGTAATCCACATTTACTGTATTTATTTTGACTTTCAGACATAACCTCATTAACATACATTTCTGCTTGCCAACTAACAGTTAACTAACAGTCTCTGCAACATTGTCATCAATAAGGATAAAGCAATATTTATGCAATTAATTAAATGCATTATTGCATTTTTATTGTATTAAATCTTATTTTATTATAATACTTTGAATTCTGGGATACACGTACAGAACATGCAGGTTTGTTACATAGGTATACACGTGTCATGGTGGTTTGCTGCACCCATCAACCCATCATCTACATTAGGTATTTCTCCTAATGCTATCCTTCCCCTAGCCCTCCACCCCACAACAGGCCCCAGTGTGTGATATTCCCCTCCCTGTGTCCATGCTTTCTCATTGTTCAGCTTTCACTTTTGAGTGAGAACATGCAGTGTTTGGTTTTCTGTGCCTGTGTTAGTTTGCTGAGAATGATAGTTTCCAGCTTCATCCATGTCCCTGCCAAGGACATGAACTCATCATTTTTTATGTCTACATAGTATTCCATGGTGTATATGTGCCACATTTTCTTTGTCCAGTCTATCATTGATGGGCATTTGGGTTGGTTCCAAGTCTTTGCTATTGTGAACAGTGCTGCAATAAATGTACATGGTAATGTTGTCTTTAGGGTAGAATGATTTATAATCCTTTGTGTATATACCCACTAATGGGATTCTGGATCAAATGGTATTTCTGATTCTAGATCCTTGAGGAATTGCCACACTGTTTTCCACAATGATTGAACTAATTTACACTCCCACCAACAGGGTAAATCGTTCCTATTTCTCCACATTCTCTCCAGCATCTGTGGTTTTCTGACTTTTTAATGATTGCCATTCTAAATGGTGTGAGATGGTATCTCACTGTGGTTTTGACTTGCATTTCTCTAACGACCAGTGATAGTAAGAATTTTTTATGTTTGTTGGCTGCATAAATGCCTTCTTTTAAGAAGCGTCTGTTCATATCCTTTGCTCACTTTTTGATTTTTTTTTTCTTGTAAAATTGTTTGTAGATTCTGGATATTAGCCCTTTGTCAGACGGGCAGATTGCAATTTTTTTTTCCATCCTACAGGTTGGTTGCCTGTTCACTCTGATGATAGTGTCTTTTGCTGTGCAGAAGCTCTTAGTTTAGTCAGATCCCATTTGTCAATTTTGACTTTTGTTGCCATTGCTTTTGGTGTTTTAGTCATGAAGTCTTTGCCCATGCCCTATGTCCTGAATAGTATTGTCTAGGTTTTCTTCTAGGGTTTTTATCGTTTTAGGTCTTACATTTAAGTCTTTAATCCATTTTGAGTTAATTTTTGTATAAGATGTAAAGAAGGGGTTCAGTTTCAGTTTTCTACGTATGGCTAGCCAGTTTTCTCCACACCATTTATTAAATAGGGAATCCTTTCCCCATTGCTTATTTTTGTCATATTTGCCAAAGATCAGATGGTTGTAGATATGTGGTATTATTCTTGAAGCCTCTGCTCTGTTCCATTAGTCTATTTATCTGTTTTGGTACCAGTACCATGCTGTTTTGATTACCCAAGCCTTGTAGTATAGTTTGCCTCCAACTTTGTTCTTTTTGCTTAGGATTGTCTTGGCTATATGGGTTCTTATTTGGTTCCATATGAAATTTAAAGTAGTTTTTCTAATTCTATGAAGAAAGTCAGTGGTAGCTTGATGGGGATAGCGCTGAATCTATAAATTACTTTGGGCAGTGTGTCCTTTTTTGCAATATTGATTCTTCCTATCTGTGAGCATGGAATATTTTTCCATTTGTTTGTGTCCTCTCTTATTTCCTTGAGCAGTGGTTTGTAGTTCTCCTTGAAGAAGTCCTTAACATCCCTTATAAGTTGTATTCCTAGGTATTTAATTCTCTTTGCAGCAATCCTGAATGGGAGTTCACTCATGATTTGGCTCTCTGTTTGTCTATTATTGGTGTATAGGAATGCTTGTGATTTTTGCATATTGATTTTGTATCCTGAGACTTTGCTGAAGTTGCTTATCAGCTTTTGAAGATTTTGGACTGAGATGATGGGGTTTTCTAAATATACTATCATGTCACCTGCAAACAAAGACAATTTGACTTCCTCTCTTCCTGTTTGAATACGCTTTATTTATTTCTCTTACCTGATTGCCCTGGCCAGAACTTTCAATTCTATGTTGACTAGGAGTGGTGAGAGAGGGCATCCTTGTCTTGTGCTGGTTTTCAAAGGGAATGCTTCCAGCTTTTGCCCATTGGTGGTGGGTTTATCATAAATAGCTCTTATTATTTTGAAATACATTCCATCAATACCTAGTTTATTGAGAGTGTGTGGCATAAAGGAGTGTTGGAGTTTATTGAAGGCCTTCTGTGCATCCATTGAGATAATCACGTGTTTTTTGTCATTGGTTCTGTTTATATGATGGATTGTGATTACTGATTTGCATATGTTGAACCAGCTTTGAATCCCAGGGATGAAGCCGACTTGATCATGGTGGATAATTTTTTGGATGTTCTGCTGGATTTTGTTTGCCAGTATCTTAATTGAGGATTTTCACATAGATGTTCATCAGGGATATTGGCCTGAAGTTTCCTTTTTTTGTGTCTCTGCCAGGTTTTGGTATCAGGATGATGTGGGGCTCATAAAATTAGTTAGGGAGGAGTTACTCTTTTTCTGTTATTTAGAATAGTTTTAGAAGGAATGGTACCAGCTCCTCTTTGTACCTCTGGTAGAAATCGGCTGTGAATCTGTGTGCTCCTGGGCTTCATTTAGTTGGTACTTTTAATTTTCTAGCAGTTCTTAACTTTGCTTACAGTCATGTGCCACTTAATTATGGGGATACATTCTACAAAATGTGTTCTTAAGCGATTTCATCCTTTTGGGAATGTCACAGAGTGTGCTTACACAAGCCCTGGTGGCATAGCCTACTGTACACCTAATCTATAAGTTGCAGCCTATTGCTCTTAAGCTACAAACCTGTGCAGCCTGTTGGTGTACTTAATATTGCAGGAAATTGTAACATAATGGTAACTATTGGTATATGTATACATATCTAAACATAGAAAAGGCATGGTACAAATACAGTTTAAAAGATAAACAATGGTCCACCTGTCTAGGGCACGTATATAAGTGGAGCTTTCGGGACTGGAAGTTGCTCTGGGTGAGTCAGTGAGTGAGTGCTGAGTGAATGTGAAGGCCGAGGACGTGACTGTACAGACTTTCTAAATACACTGAGGCTACACTAAACTTGCAAAGATATTTTCTTCTTCAATAACAAATTAACTCTAGCTCACTGTAACTTGTTTTTTACTTTATAAACTTTTTAATTTTTTAAATTTCTGATTCTTGTAATAACATTTAGCTTAGTATACAGCTGTGCCAAAATTTCTTTAGACTTTTAGCCTATAAGCTTTTTTCTGTTAAATTATTTTTTACTGTTTAAAAATTTTTTTTTGTTAAAAACTAAAACCAAAATATACAGATTTTCAGATAAGTCTAGGCCTATGAGGGTCAGGATCATCGATATCACAGTTTTCCACCTTTCTACCTTGACATTTTGTCATACAGGAATGTCTTTCAGAGCAATAACACACATGGAGCTATCTCTTATCATATGCCTTCTTCTGGAATCTAGCCTGAAGCACCTACCTGAAGCTCTTGTGCAGTTAATTATTTTTTTAATAAGTAGAAGGTATACACTCTAAAATAATGATTAAAAAGTATGGTAAATACATAAGCTAGTAACATAGGCTTTTATTATAATTATCAAGAACAGCAGTTTCTCAAATAACATTATTTAGTTCAATGCCATTTGTTATAACATTGATGAGAAATTAAATCCATTTCCAGACTGGCCCACTTTTGGTGTGGAGTTTGCAAGTTCTCCCCATGTCTGCCTGGATGTTTTCTGGGTACTCAGGTTTCCTCCTACATCCCAAAGACATGTGCATTAGGTTAGCTGGAGTATCTACAAAGTCCCAGTGTGAGGGAACATGAGTGTGAGTGTGCACTGTGATAGGCTGGCATCCTGTTGGAGCTGATCCAGTGTTGTGCCCTGAGCTGTCAGGATAGACTCCAGCCACCTGAGCCCCTGAATTGAAAAAAGCAGGTTACTAGGTTCTTTGCATGCATTACTTCATTTAATCCTGTCTCCTTCTCAATTTCAGTTCCTCTCCCAGGATCTGGGATTTCCAAGAGGGAAACCTCGCAGGAGCTCATAAGCATGCCTGCCAGCTACGTTCACATAGTCTGCGCTGTTGGTTTATGTTTTTGCGTGGGCACTCATGTGTCACCATTCATTACCCAAGCTTCTGCGTGAAAGAGCATCACCCTGCTTCTGCAAATGGTGACACCCAGAGAACCAAGCCCAATATTTGTGCTGAGAACTGGGCACTCCCAATGCTGACAGTCCTGGAGGTGGCAGATTCAGGTCAGGTTTGAGGCAAGAGTGGTGTTTTTGACTCCCTTGCCAACCCTGCCCCATATTTGCTACCAGGCCTGAAGTAACTCCACTAGAACAGAGTCTTAAAGTATCACCCAGGAAAACAGCTGCCAGCTTCTTTCCCCACCTTTAATCCAAAGAGTCCCAAATGCAGTGGAGGAGAAGGAGGGAAGACAATGTCCCTATCACCCCTTGCTGCCTTCCCTGCGGGTTTCTCCAGAAGCAGCTGCCTGACTTCAAGATGATCCTGACTGTTCCATAGAAAATCCCCTTTTTTGTATTCTGACTTTTATTTATTTATTCATTCATTCATTGAAACAGAGTCTCGCTCTGTCACTAGGCTGGAGTGCAGTGGTGCCATCTCGGCTCACTCCAACCTCCACCTCCTGGGTTCAAGTGATTCTCCAGCCTCAGCCTCCAGAGTAGCTGGAACTACAGGCATGCACCACCACACCCAGCTAATTTTTGTATTTTTAGTAGAGATGGGGTTTTACCATGTTGGCCAGGATGGTCTCAATCTCTTGACCTCGTGATCTGCCCACCTTAACCCCCCAAAGTGCTGGGATTCAGGTGTGAGCCACTTGCCTGACCTCTGATATGTTTTCTTAAAACCCTTCAAGCTATGACTTCATCTCAGGAAAGGAGTTGTGCTTTGTGTTTGTATAACTCATTCAGGTGGTTTTCATAGGAGGAAAATCTTCTCAGAGGTGAATTCACATGTCCAGTTCTGGAGAAACAGATCATGCTTGTAGCTTTGGGGTGCTGGTTATGTATAGGCTGTGCCAGTTACTGCCATTCTTATTTCCTTCATCTTTTGCCCACCATGTCTTTGACAACCATAGTGCTGATTCAGGTCTCCACCCAGAGCTGCTCATGTGGTCAGCTTCATCTCTCTTTCCCTCTGAGGGACCTCACCTCCTCAATCCTATGCTCCTGGTATCCCTAGAGTTTCACGTTTTTGCTATAAATGGCTGTTTCTCTGTCTCTGATTGCTTCCAGGAACATCTCCAGTTTAGCCGTGGGAGCAATTTGCTCATCCTTTCTGGTCCTTGGGTGCAAATCTTCCTGGTAAATGATTTTCTTGCTCTCTCTTTAGTCTGTTGGACTTGCTGCTGGGAATCACCCTGGCTTCTTGATTTTACCTTCACCAAGTTGGAGACTTTGTCTTTCATTGATCTATGTCAGGTGGATACCCAGCTACACTCACAGCTGCAATCTCCCAACACATCCTATCTTCAAAGGGTCCCAGTCCAAGTCACATCTCTGAGGCTTCAATTACCTGGGAGGAAGGTGGCAGCAACTATAATCCCTCTACATCCAAGTCAGCTGGTTTCTGTTTCCTGGTGACACATGAGCCAGAATCTTAGCCAGCCAATGAAATACTTTGGAGGGGTAAGAGGGCCATATGCAAGTGACCTTTCGTTATAAAAAGTGTATCAAGAACATTATTTTAGTTTAAGGAGGGGAGCCTACATCCATTCACTCAGGACACAAGCATCTCTGCTCTCACAAATATCAGATTTCGTGCTAAGTGGTGCCATGAATATGAATATGCATTAGGTGTGGCTCCTGACCTCAAGATGCTGAGCATTTAGTTAAGAGACAGCATCTCAGCCGTGTGCAGTGACTCATGCCTGTAATCCCAGCACTTTGGGAGGCCTAGGTGGGCAGATCATGAGGTCAAGAGATCACGACCGTCCTGGCCAACATGGTGAAACCCTGTCTCTACTAAAAATACAAAAATTAGCTGGATGTGGTGGCGCATGTCTGTAGTCACAGCTACTCGGGAGGCTGAGGCAGGAAAATTGCTTGAACCTGGGAGGCAGAGGTTGCAGCCAGCTGAGATTGCACCACTGCACTCCAGCCTGATGCCTGGCGACACAGTAAGACTACGTCTCAAAAAAAAAAAAAAAAAAAAAAAAGAGACAGCATCTCATAAGAGACCTTCAACACTGTGCCAAATAGCAACTATGTGGTCTATATTAAAGCTTTTAATTGATATTTAAAATATCCAAATGTGTGACATGCCGCACAAGCTGAATATAAAAGGCAAAGTCCCTAAGGTGAAGCTTATATGATTAAGACCCAATTGGACCATTTAAAACATGTTTTGACTATTGATTTGTGGCCAAATTTTCAAACAGAAAATTTCATAAACTGGAAACTCAGAGGACACGAGGAAGCGAGTTGAGTATTGCTTACTTTATCAAAGTTAAATGTACTTTCACTGAGAATAATTCCCATTCAAATGGATGACCTAGACAAACTAGTTTAAACAGCTACAAATGAAAATGCAAATAAAACATCTGCTTGTAACTGATTTTTACTCATTATTTGAACTTCAGAAGAGAAAAGGTTAGGGAGTTTGGGGAATCATTTGAATGCCAATAACTTTGATCATGCATGCTGTTAGGATCCCATGAGCCAATGGACTGAGCTTTTAAGAGGTAAAATTCCTCCAAGCCTTAAGGCAAGTAGAAAACAAACAAGATGACAAGCTCAAGAGACTAGACACTCCAGGTAGAAATGTCTAGAAAACAAATGAGAAATTGGGGAGAAATAATATACTACAGCAGAAGGAGCATGGAATGTGAGACATAATTCAGTGTAGGAGAGAGACTCAAGGAGGAAAAGCCTCATTCGTGCCGAATATATCTTTTTTAGAGACTCAGAAGTCATGCTGAAATAAGTGAGTCAATGCAAGAAAGCCCCTTTGATTTGAAGATGCTTGACAGGTACAAGAAGCCAAGAAAATATGGGAGGATGCTGCAACCTCATGATAAGCACACAGAAAGAACACGATGTAGCTCAGATAAGGTGTGTCATGGAACACAGCCACTGTTACTTCTTGGTCTTTGTGACTGAGATTTCCAAATTTTATCAAGTAACATTCAATGGGTTGGGACAATGTATTGATTGCCCTTTTCTCTGGAACTGGCAGCTTAGTTCACTCATCTCACTGAACTAAGATGAGGTGGAGCAGAGAATCAGACATATGTGGGCTCCAAGTAGGTCTCCACTTGCTGATCATATGACCTTGGGCAACTTACTCAACGTTTCTGAGCCATATTTGTTCCATTTCTTTTCTTTTCTTTTTTTTTCTTTCTTTTCTTTTCTTTTTTTTTTTTTTTTTTTTTTTGAGACAGAGTCTCACTCTGTTGCCAGGCTGGAGTGGACTGGCATGATCTCAGCTCATTGCAACCTCCACCTCCAGGGTTCAAGTGCTTCTCCTGCCTCAGCCTCCCTAATAGCAGGGAATCCAGGTGCATATCACCACACCCAGCTAATTTTTTGTATTTTTAGTAGACACAGGGTTTCACTGTGTTCACCAGGATGGTCTCGATCTCTTGACCTTGTGATCTGCCAGCCTCAGCCTACCAAAGTGCTGGGATTACAGGCGTGAGCTGCAGCGCCTAGCCTTTGTTCCATTTCTAAAAATGCAGCAGATGTCTGGGGAATAGTTTTCTTATATAAAGTGCCTGGAATATACTATTTGATCATTAAACATAGTTATTGGCATCATTACTATTAATTGTTCTACCAAGAGTTTGGAGATTTTTTCTGGGGAAAAAAGTCAGAATAAGTCAGGAAAAAGTCAGGCTTGATAAAAAATATTTAATTTTTTGGGGAACAATTGCATCCTATAAGGCACGTTTCTATTTGAAATTCCCCACGTGAAACTTGGCATCTTCTTCCTGCAGAAAAGACTTTCAGATTTTGACTCTAGCATGCAGCTTTGCTCTCTTAAGATTTTGTTTCTACTCAAAACACATTTACTTTTTAAAAAGTGATTCTCTGATCCACTATTCTCTTTCATTTTTCTTTTCTTCTTCTTTTTTTTTTTTTTTGGTGAGTCTTTAGAGATTCTACAAAAATCAAGGAGGAAAGAAGTCTCAGTGACTCTTCTGGGGCCACATATTCCTCTGGAATCTGATAAAAGCTGTAGCTCCATACCCCGCAAAAGCAGACATATGTACTTACATACAAAATTATAGGGCTTTCGTAGATCTTCTTGAAGCTCCAGGAAAGAATATAGGTTAAGGACTATTACTGCAGTGTATAAATAGAAATTTTCATAATTGTCTCAACTCCTTAATATAATAAAAGAGAAACCATTCAGAACGAGTTATTCATTTCCGAGAAAGATCATTTATTTTGAGATTTGAAATCGTGTTTCCTGAATACTCGTGGGGGAAGATGAAGTCTTTACAGAAGGTATATGATCATCAGTAGATTTTAGAGAATTCATCTCTATAGGTTCATCTTCCATGTAGCCTCTGTTTGAAAAGCGATTAGCCTAATTTCACTGGCATGTTTCTTAGCCCTTCTGCTTTACATAAAAAAGGCATTTACTTCAACTGTTCTCAAACTTAGTATGATCTGCTGTTCTAAGGAATAAAAATCTTTTTTTTTTTTTTTGAGATGGAGATTCACTCTTGTTGCCCAGGCTGGAGTGCAACAGCACAATCTTGACTCACTGCAACCTCCTCCACCTCCTGGGTTTAAGTGATTCTCCTGCCTCAGCCTCTCAAGCAGCTGGGATTACAGGCATGTGCCACCACTCCCCACTAATTTTGTATTTTTATTAGAGATGGGGTTTCTCCATGTTAGCCAGGATGGTCTCAGACTCCCGACCTCAGGTGATCCGCCTGTATTGGCCTCCCAAAGTGCTGAGATTACAGGCGTGAGCCACCACGCCTGGCCAGGAATAAAAATCTTTAAATGTCAAAGGAAACCTTTTCTAATAATTATAATCAAGCTATCATAAAGTCATAACCACAGCAGGTCTTCCCTACCAGCTGAAAAAGCTGTCTTCAGCTCTCTCACTGAAATTCAAGTAACAGAAACATTGGTGTAAGGGTTTGAATTCTTCTATTATTGGTCAAAGATTAAAGGAGTCCCAGGGGGTGGGGGGGTGGGGGAGGAGTTAAGAGAGCATCAGTTAGAAAGAAAATAAAAAGGAAAAGGAAAATAAACCAGAAATTGCTTTTTATTTTTTACATTTTTAATGTCAGTGACACCTTTTAGCTCTATTCCATAGTCATCACTGGGACAAGTCAAGAGCTGGAAAGCAAAGCTCCTTTAGAGCAGCATAAGCAAAGGAGGCAGGGTGATTTTAAAGCATTTAACTATAATAAATGTATTTTATGGGAATGCCAAATTTTTCAAGACACACTGGATAAAATCCCAGATAAAAATTTTATGTGATATATTTCATATTCTCTGTTATTCAAGGAGAATATGTTATTTTAATTTTATACAATTAAAATGTAATTTTTAATAATTATTACTAAATATGTGAATTACAGTTAATTATCATTTTATTTTATTCTAAAATTGTTAAAACTATCTTTAACACTGAATTTTCTTTCCTTCTTGATTTTTGTAGAATCTCTAAAGACCTACCAAAAAAAAAAAAAAAAGAGTGAAGCTGGATTAACAACTACTTCCTATTTTTAAAAAATAATGTACCTGCTTCCAGGTAAACTAGTTCCTACTAGCATATATCTTTGTTTTTAATTAAATGCATTCAAAAAGTTGAGGCATGATTTATCGTGTGGCAAATCATTAATCTATCTTTCTGTAGAATTATCTGTTTTGGACATCTCACATAAATGGAGTCATACAATACATGGTCTTTTGTGACTGGCTCCTTTCACATGGCATTATATTTTAAAGATTCTTCCATTTTGTAGCATATATTAGTATCACATTTTGTGTAGCCATTCATCAATTGTTGGGCATTATATTTGGATTATTACCACCTTTTGCTTATTCTGAAAAATGCTGCTATAAACATTTGGTGCTATACATGTTTTGTGTGAGTGTATGTTTTCATTTTCTCTAGGTATATACCTAGGAGCAAAATTCTTAATTCAAATAGTAACTCTATGTTTAATTTTTTGAAGAACTATCAATTTGTTTCCTCATAAACTTTAGTCCATGTGTAATTTGTTTTGCAGACATAGTATAAAGACTTTCATTTCTTAAACTATATTATTTGAGAGTAACCATAACATTTTCTATTGATGCTTAATTTTATTGCTTGAGGCGTCTCATTACAAATTTTCAAATAAAAGTTTTTTAGGTGCTTTTATAGATATACAAAGCTCTGATCTGGATGTAGCCTCTGCCTGTCTTTTCCTGTGTTAATGCTTTCCTGTTTTAATTACTGTGGTTTTTTAGAACCTTATTTTATCAGTTGGAATAAGCTTTCCTTTATGACTTCTTTTCCAAAAAAAATAAAAGTCAATATTCTTCTTATTTTTCTTGTTAGATAAATTTAGAATTATTTTTCATGTTTCTTCTAAAACAGGGGTCCCCAGTCTCAGGCCTGCAGACTGGTACCCTTGACCTGTTAGGGACTGGGCTGCACAGCAGGAGTTGAGTAGCCGATGAGCCAACATTAGGGCCTGAGCTCCGCCTGCTCTCAGATGAGAGGAAGCATTAGATTCTCACAGAAGCCTGAAACCGATTGTGAACTGCGCCTGTGAAGGATCTAGACTGCACACTTCTTATGACAATCTCATTCATTCCTGAACGTCTGAGCTGAAATGGTTTCATCCTGAAACCACCCCCGCCACACCCCGTCTTTGGAAAAATTGTCTTCCATGAAAACTGGTCCCTAGGGTCAAAAAGGTTTAGGACCACTACTTTAAAATATGATGATACTTTTATTGAGATTACAGTAAAAGTATGAATTTGGACAAATTTAATGATATTGAACATTTGAAGCAGGGAAATAGTTCTGCATTTATTAGTCTTATCTCACCAATTTTCAAAATAAGTTCTACACAAGTGTTAAGTTTATTCCTTGGTGTGTAAAATATTTATCTTTATTTATTTTTCAAATTGTATAATTTTTCTAAAAATTATCAAATCATGACAAAATATCCTCCCCTAACGTTAAGGAGAATGCATTTAAGGTTTCATCAACATTTGTAATTTTGATGGCAGATTTCAGATCTTTTTAGTATATAAGGAAAGGAGTTTTCTAGAATCAGTTTGAGTTTTTTTTTTTTTTAATGAGGAATGGATGTTGGGTTTTACTTAATGGGTTCAGAATACATTATGAGAATTATATTTTTCTCCTTTGACCTATTCATGTAATAAATTATTTTAATAGTTTTCTTAATATTGAAACATCTTTCAATTCAACTCAATCTTATTAATGTTTAATTTAGAACATTTGCAACTATATTGATGCTGAACTAGAAATGTATGCAATGTTAATTTATAGCTCCAAAGTTATGCCAATATAACAAAATAATTTGAGGGCATTTTCTCCATTTTTTAAAATCGAGATATTTAAAATAGAACTGGAATTATTTTCTTCTTGAATGTTTTCTGGAATTCACCTAGTAATCTACCTGGGTTCAGTGCCTTATTCTTTGTATGTAATTAAATATTGGCTGGGAAGGTTTATTACATGTAAATTAATGTTTTTCATAGCAAGGCAATATATATTATAGCCGTAAATCATTAAACAACTTTTTCTATAATCTAATAACATGAGCCTGACTCTATAATATCTATCCCAACAACCCAAGAGCACTTGGTATTTTGTTGACATGATGTTTATCATTTTTGTTTTCCCTAATAATCATCCATTTCCTGGGACTGCACATGGGATTTCTTCTTTCATTTTTCTAATCTCCTCCACAGCTGTATTTGTAGTCCCATTTTCTTTCTTAATATTGTACACTATGGCTTTTATTCTAGATTAAATGTGGCAGAAATGTGTTTTTAGTGTGTTTTTAAAATGAGCTCTGGAATTAATCAATTATACCATTTAATTTTTTTCTTTTTTCTTTTTCTAATTATCATTGCTTTTAAGCTTAGCCTTCAATTTCTTTGATGATCTTTTTACTTTCAAATTTTCACAAAATCTTTTTTTTTTTTTTTTTTTTTTGAGACAAGGTCTCACTGTGTCACCCAGGCTGGAGTAGTGCAGTGGCATGATCTCAGTTCATGGCAATCTCTGCCTCACGGGTTCAAGCAATTCTCATGCGTCAGCCTCCCGAGTAGCTGGGCTTACAGGCACCTGCCATCACGCCCAGCTAATTTTTTTTTTTTTTTTTTTTGTATTTTTTGATAGAGATGGAGTTTCACCATGTTGGCCAGGCTGGTCTCAAACTGCTGACCTCAAGTGGTCTGCCCACCTTGGCCTCTTACAGGGCTAAGATTACAGGCGTGAGCCACCATGTCCGGTCTACAAAATCGATTTAGTTACAGCAGTGTTTTCAGTGTTTGTCGAAACGGCAAATAATCATCTGTAATTTTCACTGGTTACTTATTATACACCAAGAACTCTTCTACACACATTACATATGTTATCTGTTTTAATCTTCATAGTCATGATTAGGTAAAAACTGTTACATTTTCCATTTTACACATGAGAAAACTGAGGCTCAGAAAAGTCGATCTGCCAAAAGTTCCTTATGTAGCAAGTGGTATAATTAGATTTCAGATCACCTCATTCCAGAGCCCACAGATTTTACCAGCCAGTTATGAATCCAATCATATCTCTGTGTGTCTTCCACTGCTTTTCTGTCATTCTTGCGTAGTTTAGAATTTTTCCACCATGATAATACATTAATATCCCATGGAATCTTAAAGAATTCCTGTACTTTTATTTGATTTCAAGACTCTTGAATGGGACAAGTACAATGCAGTTATTTCATCTCGCAAGTGAAGACTGCTCAAAAAGAAGACGCACACTCCATATGTGGTCTTGCAAGAGATGGAGTGGGCATTACAGAGGCTCTCTGATCTTGTTAGAGTTTGCATCTTGTGGTTAACCTCAAAGATAAACATCATGTCCACAAAATGTCAAGTGCTCTTGGATTGTAGGGATCAACATGATAAAGATTTGGGTTCATGCTATTAGATTATAAGGAAGTTGTTTAATGAATTACAGCTATAATATATGTATCCCTGCTATGAAAAGTGTTCATTTATATGCAATCATATCTCTCCACTACTGTAAGTAGGAATCTAATAGAGCTAATGTTTTGGATTTAAATTAATGAGGCATAAATGATGTGACTAGGATTTTATGTACTCAGTTCTTGAAATATTTGTCAATATTTGCTTGAGATTTTTGCACACACTACATCGGGGTTTGTGCCAGCGGTGGGTGCCTAGACACATTTAGCAGATAGATAATGAGTAAAGAGGGGTGTAATTTATTTGGGTTTTTAAAAAAATAAATAGCATTGCAGTTTTTGGTTGCTAGCTTTTAAATAGCCGCAGTTTTAGAGATTACGTAAATTTCTCTATTCACCCAGCACATACTGAAGAGAGGCAATAGAATAGTTAATATTCATGAAATGCTGTTTTTCAATACATATTAAGACTTGTTGATTAACAGCAGGAATAATTATGAAGGTTAACTAATGAGACGCCTTTTGCTGTTAGCATTCTTTTCAGTAGTGAAATGAGATCTTGAAGAAATCTTTGTGGATAATCAGTGGCCCCAGACAAAGCCACTGTGGTACAAATAGAAATATATATTTAGGGTATTTAGGAATTCTCAGAAGTCCACAACCATTCTTCCAAGTCCCAGAAAAGTGTACATTTCTTTTTCTTAAATGTCAGTCCTATCCCATAACTCAATCCTATTTTCCATTATTTATAGAGAACTCTAAATTACAGACTGGAGAGATGAGAAAGTATAGGCTGCCTAAATTCTTTCAAATGAAGAAACTGAAACCCAGAGAGGAAAAGTGGTTTGTCCAAAGTCACACAGCAAATCTATGGCTGTTCTAGAACTGGAGTCTGTGTTTTCCTGCCCCCTCACACTACTGTCTGGCATAACCAAGGCTAACAGCTCATACCAACAGTATAGTTATGCCAATCTGTATCGATTCTGATGGGTGTTTTCATGTCAAATCTTCTTTTAAATATTTTGAATATCTCAGTGACAACACTATATTTCAAAGAAAGGTCTTCAATATGAATTTTGAATTAAAAATAAATCAATCCGGCCTATACTCTAAGGTTTACAGAGCATCGCACCTGAAGATTTTAGGAAACTGTATGATAGTCTTTAAACTGCCACACATGTACCCCAAAAATCAAAGTAACTAGTCTAAAGTTCTCCAGCATTTTCAGAGCAAACCCAGATCTTTTTGTTGTGGAACTGTGAGTCTCAGTATTAATGAACATACCTCGGTCCAAACACCCAGCTGCCTAGCAAATGAAAAGTAGAGTTTGGGCATTATGACATTTAGGTATTCCACTTCTGCCCTTCTGCGTAATCCAAATATACCTGTAATTGTTGTCAAGTCTTTCTGTGACAAATATGGTGAACAAGACTGATGATCTGTGAGTGGCAGGTAATCCTACCAACATAAGCCATCGCTTTAGAGTATCAGAAAGAAACTGAGTTGAGTATTGGGAGAGCTCTCAGGGCAAGAGGGCACAGTTACAGCTCTTGCTTACCTGTAAATAGAGCGGAGTGGATTCAATCAACCACTTTCACAAATTTAAGTGAAATTTATAAAACAAATAAAAATGATGCTTAATTGGCTGAAATGGGAATGGCTGTGCCAAGCCCTGCCCACCTGGTCTCCCATCCACCCTCAACATGGGGTACCCCTCAGGATTCCACAGGTTAGAATTCCTTCAACTGGATGCTTTCAAGGTCCCTTCTGTCGCTAACAATCTCTGCTTCTGACACAGGCCATTACTATGCACAGTGGCTCAGGAAAGGCATAGAATAATTAGTTTAAGCCAATACTTTTGTTTTGTTTTGTTTGTTTTTATTGAGATGGAGTCTTGCTCTGACACCAGGCTGGAGTGCAGTGGCGCGATCTTGGCTCACTGCAACCTCCGCCTCCTGAGTTCAAGCAATTCTTTTGCCTCAGCCTTCTGAGTAGCTGATATTACAGACACATGCCACCACACCCAGCTAATTTTTGTATTTTTAGTAGAGATAGGTTTTCATCATGTTGGCCAGGCTGGTCTTGAACTCCTGACTTCGTGATCTGCCCACCTCGGCTTCCCAAAGTGCTGGGATTACAAGCTTGAGCCACCACACCCAGCCACCAATAGTTCTTAAAGCATGGTCCCTTCTGTTGCATATAGCTGTGAGGTGGGACATTGATCAATGGAAGTTTGAACTATCAGATCTAACTTTGAGTTCTTCCACCCAGAATGTGTCCCCTCTCTGCTTTTTGCCATGCTGGTTCACCTCTTTCACATTCTATATATGCTGGAAAACGTGTTCTACTTATCACCACAAATAAATTTCCTCCAAGTTTTATCTTAGCTCTTCCCTCAATTTATGCTTCAGCTACAGTAGATTTGCTAACAGTCTTTGCCTACCTTATCGGGTTTAAAGAGGTGAATTTACATACTTGTTAGCTGAACAAAAAATAATATCTGGCTTTGATATCTTCCCGTGGAATAATTCCTCCTCTCAAATGATATTTACACAGGGCTTGCGAACCAGGTGAAAGTCGGGGAGGCCTCCAGCAACACTTCATAGGGGTCTGTTGTTTAGTGTGGAAAACAAGTAACTGCCAGTAATTCTGGTGGACTCTGTGTGTGCAATTAATAGTCATTTCGCTATTCAGATCTTGGGCATCAGAGTTATTCCAGTTAATCTCAAAAACCTTACCCACTCCTGCCAAATGAGATTAATGACCAAGATTTTTTTTTTTAATCATATGAGTCTATTTTGTTTTCACTTTATCTCATATAAGGTGATCACCAAGCGAGCACAAATACTTAGACTAAATAGAAGATAGAAAATAACACCATATTAATCATGCTGATACTCAGTACCACTTATGCACCAAATTCTCCAGTTTTGGGTCAGATTAGCTCTAGAGCAAACTTAAACCTCTTGAGAGTCTACGGAGGGGTAAAAATTAAGAGAAAAGCCCCTTTCTCCTCCCCTCCCCCACTTACTCAGCCCAACTCTCTAAAATCAAAGGGCAGTGAGTGCTATGGTTCCACTGGGCTTCTCCCTTACACACCTTGGTCCACCCCTACACCCCTCTGGCAGTCCTCTGAGGTCATGGGTAATCTGCAGAATGAGAGTCATGGAGGACTTTGCTGCAGGCCTCCAGAGACACATCCTGTTTTAGGGAGGTGGAGGGCTGCACCACCATACCAAGAATTTCATCACAGAAATTAGGCTGCATGGGAGATGCTTGCATGCTGTCCCCCTTTCCTTGGATGATATCAATACCCCTGGGGAATGTGCTCATGAAGCCTCTGAATCCCTGATGATGGGCCTTACCTTCAGGGTCAGCCTGAGCAGTCCGAGAGCTAAGATTGAAGAACCCTGGGGCATACGGTCTCCTTACACCAAATAAAATACCACACTATCCAGGGCATGAACAGAAACAAGCTTCAGTAGGTGAATCTCTGGCAAGGAGTGATGGAAGTAGTGGTTACTGCATTAACTCACTGTGCACACGACGGGCACTGAGAGCTAGCAACAGACCAGGGAGATGGGCAGAGAACTCACAGGATGATCAGGAGTGTGACATTGGGAGAGCTTAGAGCATGTGGATGGAGTGCAGAGAGAGAAGAAAAGCCTGCGGGAGAGGACTTTGTGAGTATACAGGAAGATTGTGTGTGTGTGTGTGTGTGTGTGTGTGTGTGTGTAACAGAAACGACAATCAAATGGCCACACCCATGAGTGCAGAAGATGCAAGGACCAGAGAGAAACTGGTGGCAAGAGACCAGAAGGAAGGCTACTCCAACAGTCAAGCAAAGACATGAGAATCTGAACAGAAGCAGGCACAGTAGGGATCAGGAGGGGCTGCCAGATTCTGCAGAAAAATCTGACAGGATCCTCTGGCTCACATTGCTCTTGGCCAGTCCAGGGATGGGAACAGACTAAACCGTACCCATAGTGTGACCCAGGGCTGGGAGCATAGAAGTCCAAAGAGAGGCATTGCACCTGCCCTGGTTGGGGTAAGGGAGGCTGAGGAAGGGGAAGTAGCAGCTAAGTGGAGTCCAGAAAGTGGTGCAGGTGTTAGCTGGGCAAAAAAAGTGGGGCGGAGTTATTGGAAGTGGGTGAGGGAGGCCATGATGCAGCTATTCCAGTGACAGCAACAGCTTCGCCAGAAAGCGGGTAGGGGAGCCCCTGCTTGCTGGTGTGCTCCATCCTGACCCCAAAATGGACAGGGACATAGTTGGGACAGATTCTAGATTTCTCACGTTGAGTACAGTCATCAGTAAACAGAACTTAGGCTCTGTAATGAAGGAGATCTGGGAAATTCTCTTTTGATATTTTTAAGGTATCTGTGAGGAGAAGGATTTTCGGTCAGTTAGGATTGAGCTCCAGTTGTAGGGAAAGAATACAGTAGCGTACAAAAAGCAATTCGAAAGAAGAAAAACACGATTTTCCCAGTGGGGGAAAAATGCTTTAAATCACAATTTTTCTTTGGAGTTGAGTATTCCCTATTCCTGACAATATTCCTGTTAACTTTGGAATTATTCAAAATGATACATTCCATCAGGTCTTGTGAATAGTTTACCTCAGGATAATTTTTGAATTGAGTTTAGAATTGCTTAATATTTTCCACTTAATTTGGCCCTGAGATGTTACTTGAAAGGAAAAAATTAATTTCACCTTCCAAATATGTAATCAGAAATTGCCTGCATAAGGGCACCCCTGAGGAAGAATGGGATCATTTGCAGTGGTAGCTTCAAGATGACTGGGGTCTGCCTCCTGGGCAGAGAGTGGCCTCTCCCCACTCCCCACCTTGCCTCCTGTATTGCCCCTGCTGCCTCCTTCATTGGTGACCCCTCTGCAGACACCCATTCTTCCTCCTTTGAATGGCCTTCTGTTTATTCTTTCCTCTCCCTTTACCCAGTCTTAGGGGTCAATGACAAATGAGGGTAGGAGCTTTGAAAGTGAGAGCAATGTTTTGCAGAGTCCTTTTTGTCTCCTCCCTTTCCTCCTACCGAAACCCACCTGCTACACCTTCACCTAGGATCTCAGTTCTCAATATCACATACTTTGTTTTGCATGGAAGATGGGAGTTAGAGAAAGGCAGGAATAGGCATCAAGAATCCCAGTCATCTTGGGTTCATCTTTCCACAACGCCTATCTGTTTCAACACGTCATGCTCTGCACCATATATATTTATAATGTTTTTTGATGATTTTTTCAATAGCTGGAAATAAAGTACTCTAAATCATATTATCATTTTTTAGAGGAAAGATTTTTTTTTTAATCATGCAACACAGGTAACACAACTAAAAGAAAAATTACGTTGCATCACAAGACTTCCCTGCAAACGGGAAGCTGTCAAGAGTCTAAGTCCTCTGTACTACATGCCAGAAAGCTGAGGTCAGGAGCTTGGAGGGCTTTCTGCAGAAACTGAGCTGGCTGAGCCTATAGCTTCCACCCCTGCCTCTATACCACAGAGCTTTCTATCTAATCAGAAGGCCAGAAAAAGGTTATTTCTCGTTTTTTGCCCTCCTTGTATCCTGGACATTTTATAATTTTGCTCTGTCCATCTTCCTTTTCCTTTAACCACATTTTATTTATGCACATGTGTATGTGTGTGTGTGTTGAGTTTATGCATGCTCTGTTTATTTTTCATGAAATCCCCACTTTCCAAAGTCTACTTATTTGTTGAATGACAGTATCACAAAGTTTTGCTATTTTGCTTTTTTTTTTTTTTTTTTTTGAGATGAAGTTTTGCTCTTATTGCCCAGGCTGGAGTGCAATGGCCCAATCTCGGCTCGCCGCAACCTCCGCCTCCCAGGTTCAAGCAATTCTCCTGCCTCAGCCTCTTGAGTAGCTGGAATTACAGGCATCTGCCACCACACCCAGCTTATTTTGTATATTTAGTAGAGATGGGGTTTCTCCATGTTGGTCAAGCTGGTCTCAAACTCCCGATCTCAGGTGGTCCACCCACCTTGGCCTCCCTATGTGCTGGGATTACAGGCAGGAGACACCATGCCCAGCCAGTTTTGCTATTTTTAAGGATGTTCCTGACACATCTGTATCCCATTTCGACTGTAAATCCTCAAGAAAATGGCATAAGCTGGCTATTACTGGTAACATACCAGAAACCAAGTTATTAGGAACAGGTTACTTTAAATTGTCTACTATCACTGCAGTCTCTGACCATAACTATTCATACAAATTGGTCTAGAACACTTTTTTTTCTCATCTGAGCACAGATATGTGAGATTCTGGAACACGGTAGTCAGCACATCAAGGGCTAATTATATAATGAAACCTATTTTCTAAGCCCTCTCATTAGATCCCTAATGCTTAGTAGAGAAGACATTACCTAGCAACAGTCACTACCAAACTGCAGAAAAAAACAATAGCCAATGCATGCTGCATCTTTTCACTAAGTCAAAGTTGACAGCAAATTGTATTTGCCCTTTCTTTTCATGTGGAATATCTATTGTTTACAGGCAAATGGCATACGAGTTGCACTTCTCAGTGAATGGACACCTTGACCATTAGTTAAAAATAATGTTTAAGAAAAAAAGCTAAAAGTTAGAGACAGGAATACCTGCTACTCAAATGCTACAAACTGAAAGTTCCTGTGCATTCGTATGGCATGATGGTCAGTAACTTGGCTGTAAGGAAACACACCTTCTAAAGGCATGCGAACACCTATGGGTGTTTCAGATCCAGATGCTCAGTTTCCATGCAAGATCAATCTTACAAATACACCATCATCATGCACTGGAGTAAACAGAAGCCTGTGTACATGTAGACACAGTGACAAAGTTGCCAACCCCCTGCTGATTATACCACCAATACTGACAATCAACAAGGAAGAACTCAACTCAATCACAGCTGGAGTTTTCTAGCTCCGGGCTCAGGGGTGGGAGTCACTTGTGTAAGAGCAAGCAGAGCTTAATAAAATTAATTTACCATGTGTCCACTAAATAATGGCTTTATGGAAACCTTGATTTGGGAGTGAAAACTGTTCGTTTTGATTATAAATATACCACGTCAACTTTCTTCCACTTTGGAAGAAAAACATTCAATATGAATATTATAAATTATATATAATTTTTCTAATGGGTGTAGTGTGTTTATTGAGAAAAAATATGGCCACAATTATGAATAAAAGTAATGGAATAAATGAATGTTATACATTCAGTAGACCTCTTTGGCCAAAAATGAGAAAGAGTAAATATATGTTTTTCAAAGATATAACTTTGTGTTGTCAAAAGATAAAGTAATCATACCTATAGTGAAAATCTTATATTTTTAAGATATTCAATAATTTTGCATAGTGATAGCTAGTTAAGAGCCTTGCTCTGACCATGCCTGGTGGTTCATACCTGCAATCCCAGTACTCTGGGAGGCCAAGGCGAGTGGATCATGAGGTCTGGCGTTCAAGACCAGCCTGGGAAACATGGAGAAACCCTTCTCTACTAAATGTACAAAAATTAGCCAGGCATAGTGGTGTGTGTCTGTAATCCCAGCTACTCAGGAGGCTGAGGCAGGAGAATTGCTTGAACCTGGGAGGCGGAGGTTGCAGTGAGCCAAGATTGCACCACTGCACTCCAGCCTGAGCAACAGAGCAAGACTTCATCTCAAAAAAAAAAACTGAAAAAACAAAAGAGCTTTGCTCCATCGAAATGGTACTCTTCAGAGACTTTATTTTTAAGAAAATATATTTGTTCTCTTTCTGGCTAGAAGTAAAACAGACTTTCAAAGAAGATGGAATATTTATTTCCATAGTAAATAATAAACACAATTATTTTTGAAGTTCTGCTAATTTTTCAAAATGTCATTAATTTCTTATACAAAATATGTTTTAATAGATGTCTATTATATGTATACATGTTGTACAAACATTTTTATGTGTTTGAGTGTACTTACATGATTAATTCATATATACATGTATATACACATATAGACACAAGTACACATATATTTGGTCTTCCTAACACTTCGAAGGCTTTTTTAAATTTTAAATAAAAAAATTAATCTGATGGTCTTAAGTGAATGGCATTTTAACCTTCAATAGCATGTATTTATCATGAGTTTCCACCAACCCAAATAGTTTTGACCTAAGGTTACAACGAAGGCTCAGACTATTTCAAAGGAGGTAAAACGAATGATAAGCAAACACTTCATTATGGAGTCTCAGTAGATGTAACTCTTCAAATCCCCAAGAAGATTTTTCAGCATATTCAGAGGATGGCGGAGGATTTCAACCCCAGAGGGGACAGTCATTCGGAGTCTTGCTGTCACATCACAAAGCGCTGAGCCTGGTCTTCCTTGCATCATCATTTTGCTGCCACATTGCTTGGCTGGGGTCATTAGAATACTCAGGATTCCACCCAAGGTGACGCACCATCAAAGGTAAGATTTTAAGTCTTAATTGAAAATCCTCACTTCTTGTAAAACTCCGTGCCCTTTCCATCCTAGGCATGCACAGAAGTGAGAGGGAGAAGAAGGTAAAGGGAAATACAGTTCTTAAAACCACATTTCTAGAGCACTAAAGAAAGCAGTGTATCTATAGCTCTGAGTAAAGTTTGATTTTGTTCTAGTCATGGAAATTGTAGTTGTACAGGGAAATAAAAAAGAGTCAAGGATTGTAAGGACTTCGCATCGTCACTGCAGCTTATCGTCACCAGTAAACTGAGGACAGCGGTAAGAAGAGGCTCCCAATCTTTTCACAAACTACGTAGCTCCACAGCACTACCACCACACCGCTGCAGCCAGTCTTCACCGGGGCAGGCCAGTTTTGCATAAAGGATTAAATTGAAAGGAGGACCCAGCCGCGTTCAGTATTGACTAAATGAGGGTCATTTATCATACAAACGCATTTGCACAGCACACTCAAACTATTTTCCATGCCCTTAAACTTTTTCTTCTCCTTAAGGCCTGCCCCATTAAATTTTTAACTCTTGGATCGCCGGCCTGTTCCGGATTGACAACCCAATATACTCATGCAGTGGTTCCCATCTGGCTCCCCTACCCCCGCTCTTCCACCCCACCCCACCCATGAAGAGATCCACAGAGAAAACTAATTATGTTTTTCTAAGTAGGCAGAGTACTTCTATTTAGTAGAAGCTGGGACCCTGTGTTGACCTAACACTGAGCGTTTCAAGTAAACTGCCAGAAGCCCCATCAAATTGCTGAGAGTAATTTAGAGTATGAAATGTGTTAAATTATTCAAAGAGCTGAATAAGCATAAACAGGCAGTACAACAGGAGAGATGTGCACAACCAGCAATGCCAGTCTGACATTTAATACATCATATTAGCACTCCTGTTAGTGCAAATCATCCACCTTGTGGCGCACTGCCCTGCACGTGCACTAACAGATGCAGGGAGAGCTTTGCTCTCCCTCAAGATCTGTGCTATTTCCATTTTCAATAATTTACCCCAACCTCCACAGCTGCCTTCTATTCTGTAGCATGCTATGTTTATAACTTTACCAAGTAAGACAAAAAATCTTCATCTTTGAATAACAAAAGACCTAGTTGTAACTCTCAGAGCCAATACATAGTCTAGCACTGTCTCTAGTATCCCAAAGGAATTGATCAAAGGAAAAAAAAGAGCATAAAACTTTTGTGTTTGAGACCTTTAAAAAAGTAAAGATTTTACGGTTCCAAATTTTGCATTTCCCAAAGCGGAGAAGTATAGTTTTTCAAAATAAATAAATTCTGAAAGGGATTCATTTATTTATTCATACATGTATTCATTCACTCAACAAATTTTTATTTATGATCCACTGTGTGCCAAGCTCTAGGTTTGGTGTCGGGAGTGAAGTAAAGGATGGGATGAACACAGGTGAGTCTCACAAATGAAACAACAAAGGCCTGGTTACTAAAACCTGGGATGTATAAAAGCGCAGGAGACCAGAGTAATCCCAAGGCAATGCTATAATCCCATGATAGAGGTGTGTGGAGAGCCAGCTCTCTGGATGATAATGAAATCAAGCCTTACTAAAGCCTGTAGACTGAAGTTCTGGGCCTCTCTCCAGGTCCTAACCTTTGTACCTCTCTGGGGTGATCTCCATCCGACAATGAGCAGCAGGCTCTGCTACTCAAGGCCACTCAGAGCATGAGCAAGCTTTCAGCCTCTTACTCCAGATGCCATGGTCCTTGCTCAGCCAGTGGCACCATCTTGCTTCTCATCACCTTCTACTGGCTTTCCAGTTTTGCTTTTCCTCTGTCATAGGCCTGCTGGAGTAGCCATCCATACACTGCAGACTTCAGGGCCAGCCAGAGGCTTCTTAAGAGGCTCTCACACCAGGTAGGCAGAAGGGCATGACTTCCACGATCCCCTCCTCTGCTAGACCACTTCAGCACCATACCTTAAGCCTGAAGTTTCTCATCTACTATCAAAGAATATAGAAATCAATAATATCATGTCTTACATCTTGATTTAGGCCAATATTTGCTAGAACACTAACACTCTATCAGCAATCAGCCTCATTGGCTTTTTTCAGCTCTTTGCCAGATCCCCGCTCCTTCATGCCTTCTGCAACCCCTCTCTCTGAGAACAGCAAACTCTATTATATTCTTGAACTGTTCCTTCAAATGCTGGACCTCAGATATCTGATTTAGAGTCCCACTTACATTTTTACATTATGATGCCTTCAAGCTGTGGCTTGTAATACCCTACTTAAAAGTCTGCACCATCTGGCTTCACCATCCCTGAGTCCACTTTGCTATCACCATCTACCAGCCTCCTCATGACTCCTCAATTCCCCAAAGTTCTGAGCTCCTAGCTCACACTTCTACTTCAATTCTGCCATCATTTCTGATGTATTTAATGTGCACATGGATAAGTCATACAACATGGAAGGCTTCCAGTTCTTAGACATCTCATTTATAAGGACCTTCTCCTCTTACTCCAATTTAATTTTCCACTCTCATTCCAAACCTTGTCATTACCAGAAATGACTCCATCTCAGAAATAACTTATGCATGTCACTTTCCAAACATCACTTTTAACCACAGAATTCATTTGCTCAAATACTTCCATGAAATCAATTCTTAAACTACATTGAAACATCTAAATTATTGATCCCATCACTTTCCCACTATGTATCAGTAACTTTCTTTTTTTCTATCACAGGGATTTTTTTTTTATTGAGGCATAAGTGACATACAATAAAATGGACATAATTAAATTGTGTAACTCGATCAATTACAAATAAAACTGCTATGAACATTCATGCACAAGTCCTAGATGTAGAATCGCTGGATCATAGGGTAGATATATGTTTAACTTTTTTTAAAATAGCAATACTAATCTTGTTTAATGAAATCTGAAAGAATTATAATAACTTTGATAACTGTTCCCAACTTTGTGGCATTTTTTTTCTAGTCACTCATATATATATATATATATATATATATATATATATATATAATTGCACTTTAGGTCTGGGGTACATGTGCAGAACATGCAGGATTATTGCATAGGTACATACATGGCAATGTGGTTTGCTGTTTCCATCCCCTCGTCACCTATATCTGGCATTTCTCCCCATGTTATCCCGACCCAACCTCCCTACCCCAGCTGTCCCTCCTCTATTCCCCCCCAACAGACCCCAGTGTGTGATGCTCCCCTCCCTGTGTCCATGTGTTCTCATTGTTCAACACCTGCCCATGAGCGAGAACATGTGGTATTCGATTTTCTGTTCTTGTGTCAGTTTGCTGAGAATGATGGTTTCCAGATTCATCCAACTCCCTACAAAGGACACAAACTCATCATTTTTTATGGATGCATAGCATTCCATGGTGTATATGTGCCACATATTCCTTGTCCAGTCTATCATTGATGGGCATTTGGGTTGATTCCAGATCTTTGCTATTGTAAACAGTGCCGCAATGAACATACGTGTACATGTGTCTTTATAACAGAATGATTTATAATCCTTTGGATATATACCCAGAATGGGATTGCTAGGTCAAATGGAATTTCTATTTCTAGGTCCTTGAGGAAGTGCCACACTGTCTTCCACAATGGTTGAACTAATTTACACTCCCACCAATAGTGTAAAAGCATTCCTATTTCTCCACATCCTCTCCAGCATCCCTTGTCTCCAGATTTTTTAATGATTGCCATTCTAACTGGCGTGAGATGGTATCTCAATGTGGTTTTGATTTGCATTTCTCTAATGACCAGTGATGATGAGCATTTTTTCATATGTTTGTTGTTTAACTTTTTAATAAACTGGCACACTTTTCCCAAAGTGGTTGTACCCTTTCACAGTTCCACCTGCAATGCAGTGTTCTAATTTCTCCATTTCCTCCTCAACACTTGGAATGTTCACATTCTTCTTTCTCTTTTTTGGCTATTCTACTAGGTGCATACAGTACCCTCCCTTTCCCATTCGTCTTCTGCATATACAGCTTAGCTCCCATGACTCATTACAACAAACACTCCTTTTCAATGCCCCTCAATTCCCTGATCCTTCTCTCCCTCTGGTGCACTGACCCAGAAAGATCTACAGTATTTGTGGTACACATGCATTCACTGGTTTTGTGTCTGCACCATTGGAGCCAGTGGGTTTTGTGAAAAATCACTTTATAAGGCAGATGACTATCATTATAAATTAGTGAACTTTAAAAAGTAGTGATTCATGGCAACCAGACCTCTTTCATGTTTCTTAATTCTGTGAACTTTTCCACTCGTCATTACTATATCATCTCTACCTCACTAGCAGGTCCACTGCTCCTCCAGCCCATGCCACCTGGTTTTCAACTGATGATCTTGCATTGTACATCATTGTGTAGAGGGAAGCCATCACTGGGCATTCTCTAATCTTCCCACCACAAAACCACTTGGGTCTAGATCCATCTTCCCTTTCTCTCTCCTGAGCTCTGCATTTGCCCTCCTCATGGGCTCTCATCAAGTACATGATGTTCTTCCTGTCTCCCACATCCCAACCTGATACATTTCCATCACACATCAACATATTTTATCATCTCCTATTCTTTTAAAAAAAATACCCCAGAGACTCCTCCAGTCACCATCCGATTTCTCTTCTCTCTGCCACAAGAAACTTCTTGCATTTGTCTCCTGTAGCTATTTCCCCTTTCTCTCATTTAATTCATGCTTTAATCCAATGATGTCTGTCTTCTGCTCATTGGTACACTGAACTTTCCCTTATTAGTACACTAATAATTCCCATGTTACAAAACCCAGTGCAGGCTTTTCTGTTCTCAGGGAAAGTCCGTAATATTTAAAATGAGGACTGCTTCATCTTGCAACACTCTACTTTGACTTCTGCTTTAACACAGTCCTGATTTTCCTCCCACTTCTCTGATCGATGTTTCTTTGTTTCCTTCATGAGCTTCTCTGTAAAACCTCTAACTTAGCTTCTTCTGGACTTCAGAATAGAACCCTTTCGTTTTCTTCCCTGTATTCTGTTTTTGGAAGATCTCATCCATTTCCAAGGATTTAAGGATCATATGCATTTGGTAAGTCCTAGAGTGAGTTGCACATCCAGTTTGGCTGTCTCTGCCCTCGACAGTCAGATGCCTACTTAGCTCTTCAGTTCAGTGCCTTACAGCAGCTATAATGCAACATGGCCAAAAATGAACTCATGTCCCTATGAAACCTGTTCCCTGTCTCTATCCCAGACATCTTCATTTTAGTGCTTCTACCAACTATGTGAGCAAGGCAAACTCCTGGGAGTCATGAGAGTCGTTCTAGATAATTCCCTTTCCTTATAAGCACACCCCACCCCACCCCACCAACCCCTATGCTGTCTAGTGTATTCAGAAATCATATGTGTTCTATTCCAAACTATATCTTCGATCCATCCATTTCCATGTCTCCTTCTACCGTTGTAGAACAGGCTCTCATCATTCCTTGTCTGGACATTAGCAAGAGACTCCTAATAAATTACTCATGCTTCCTAATTGCATTCTTCCATAGTGTTCAGATGTTTTTTAAAAAATGTAAATCAGATTATGTTCTCAGACCGAATAAACCTATGCTTCCCAATGCACCTGGAATAAAATTCAAACAACAAATGTTGGTTTATCTATCAACATCTGGCTCCAACAACTATGTACCAACAACTTCTCTAACCATGTATTTCATGGTGTTCCTCTGCTGCAGGGACAAGGGGCTGCTACTTGCTCATGGAGGACAAGTTCTTTCCAATTTAGAAAAACAAAATGTCTCGTTTATTCTTCAAAAGACCTTCCTCCCCTGGGCATTTGCATGCCTGACTCCCTACCATTCTTCAGTCTTTTTGAGACTACCTCCTCCAGTCTATACAAACAGATCCTCTCATTAAACTCTCTCTCAGCAATCTATTTCCTGTATAAATTCTTAATTTGCAATTCTTTGTTGATTGGTTTATTTAATAGATATTTATTTTTCTCCTTCACTGCTCTATAAACTCCCCGAGGAAAGGAACTTCGGTGGGTTTTTTCAAAACTGTATGCTCACTGATTTGCTTCTCCCTTGGATACCACATGCAATTGAGTCTTAAATCTTTGTCTGGTGGCATTAACCTTAGCAGCATCATTGTCACCACGCTTAGCTATGCAAATCCCCAACTTTTACTTGAGCAAATACTAAGCTAACGGATGTTAACATGAGGCAGAGCACCTAGTCACAGACTGTAGAGTTGTGGGTTTTTTTTTTTTTTTTTGGAAAAGGAAAGAAAAGAAAAAAGAAAGAAGGAAAAAAAAGAGAATGAAAGAAAGGGAAAAAGAAGAAGAAAAAGAGGGAGAGAGAACAGGAATCTTGCTCTATTGCCCAGGCTAGAATGCAGTCTAAAAATGAGTATTGAAAAGCACTTTTATACTAATAATTGTGTTATACAATGGAGACAGGAAGGAATAAGGGAGGAAAATAACAATCAAACAGCCAACCACTATTTCATTTAAACCTATGAAATGCTATGCAATTGCTGGGGAGTGATTTACTCCCAACCATGTGGTCACTTTTAGAACAGATGTGATGTGTTACTGAAGAAAATGTATGTTTTATGGATTTGGAGTAGAGAGTTCTGTAAATGTTTATTAAGTTTACTTGTTCGAGGTCTAAGTTCAAGTCCCGGGTATCCTTGTTAACCTTCTGTCTCATTGATCTGTCCAATATTGACAATGTAGTGTTAAAGTCTCCCACTATTACTGTGTGGGAGTCCTAGTCTCTTTGTAAGTCACCAAGAAGTTGTCCTGTGTATCTAGGTGCTCCTATATTGGGTGCGCATAGGCTTAGGATCATTAGCTCTTCCTATTACATTGATCCCTCTGCCATTATACAATGTCGTTCTTATCTCTTTTGGTTTCTATTACTTTAAAGTCTATTTTATCAGAGACGAGAATTGCAACTCCTGCTTTTTTTTTTTTTTCTCTCCATTTGGTTGGCAAATCTTCCTCCATCCCTTTGTTTTGAGTCTCTGTATATCTTTGCATGTGAGATGGGTCTGGATGAAGCTTACTGATGGGTTTTTTGGAATGTCTGATACTGGTTGTTTCTTTCTGTATATAGTGCTTCTTTCAGAAGCTCTTGTAAAGCAGGCCTGGTGGTAATGAAATCTCTGAGTACTTGCTTGTTTGTAAAAAATTTTATTTTTCCTTCATTTATGAAACTTAGTTTGGCTGGATATGAAATTCTGGGTTGAAAGTTCTTTTCTTTAAGGATGTTGAATATCGGCCCCCACTCTCTTCTGG
>PVKV010013420.1:0-61625 GCA_004027835.1 Alouatta palliata | reverse complement strand
TGGCACATATACACCATGGAATATTATGCAGCCATCAAAAACGATGAGTTTGCATCCTTTGTAGGGACATGGATGAACCTGGAAGCCATCATTCTCAGCAAACTGACACAGGAACAGAAAACCAAACACCGCATATTCTCACTCATAGATGGGTGTTGAACAATGAGAACACATGGACACAGGGAGGGGAGCATCTCACGCTGGGGTCTGTGGGGGGGAAAAAGGGGAGGGACAGCAGGGGGTGGGGAGTTGGGGAGGGATAGCATGGGGAGAAATAACAGATACAGGTGATGTGGAGGAAGGCAGCAAATCACACTGCCATGTGTGTACCTATGTAACAATCTTGCATGTTCTTCACATGTACCCCCAAACCTAAAATGCAATAAAAAGTATATATATATATATATATAAAAAGATATATTTTCACTTCAAAAAAAAAATCAGTAAGAAAATAATGAACTGAGAAGAAACCTTTTTAAAATGCAAATGGAAGATATTTTAACAAAATCCATAGGCATTATCACATAGACGGAAGATGCACACACAAATATACACACACATATGCATACACACACATGCATGCACACACACACACACACACTGTACACACGCACAATCTTGGTCTTGAGCAGTTGTCAGATAGACTTTAAGAAAATAGCAATTCTGTGACATTATGCTCTTGATCAGTTGGGCTATATCCAGTTATGAGTTCTGGCATTTGAGAGAATCCTGCTTCCATTTACTTTGGAGAAAGAGGAATTTGCAACCATCCATTCTCATAATTCACAGAAAATTTTAACGAGCAATAAATGAAAGTGTCATCAACAATCAAAATAAGTGAGATAGAAGGAAGAAACTTTGCTGAATGATGTCTTAATTCCAGACTGGAGACATGGTAAAATCAAGTGATTTCTCAATCTGAAGTCCTTTCTAGATAACCACTGGCTTCTCTGGACCATGCATGGGTAGTTAAAATAATTGTTTAAATTATGTCAAGCTTCAAAGCTAAATATTTTACCTACATTAATAAAGTCTAAAGGCTAACCATATGGCAGAAATTATTTTTCCCAGATAAGCCACGGTGAGAAAGCGTCTAAGAGGCAGAAATCTTGTGCATTTTCTTTCTCCTTGAACATAGCGATCTTCTCATCAATATTAATCATGAAGTAATAATATGCATACAGTATGCCTGAGCTTTTCAGGAAATGAATGTGTATATCTGTCTAAAAGTGATTTTATTGAGTTGTGTAAAATGTATAATGTGATCTGCAGAATGACAATTGTTTTAAAGCAAGCAAAGTCACTTGCATTCAGGATGCCAGCCCTGTGAGAAAGTGAGATGATACAAAGCAGAGTAATTGACAACAAGGAAATGCTGCTCTCCTTTCACAGAAAGGAAGCCGGAGCTGCAGTCCATGTGAGAAGCGCAGCTAGCCCTGAGCCGGCTCCTTATCTTTTCCATAGCATGTGTGATGCCCGCAATGTCTGTTATTTATTTACAGTTTGATAATGGAAAATGTATTGTGTTAGACTCTCCTATTATTTCTGTTTTTAAAGCCTCTAATGCTTTTCAAGAAGTATAGATATTTTGCACATTTTGAACTGAGGTCATCCAATCCTCATAAAAAATTTGGAAAATAAATATTATAACCAATACAGACAGAGGGAAAATTTAATGCCGTAAAGTGAATATTCTCAGGTTATAATTAATAAGATGACAAGTTTGGGTCTTCTAGCTCTAGGTCACCAATGTTTCCACTACAGACCACCTCCAGGTGTCTCTATTTTTAGAATATTTGCATACATTGCCTGTGCTAAATGTTATCTATTGTCACTGGCTTCTATTTCCTCTCCACTCTACCTTCCTTTCCCTCCTATCCTAGGGACGAGAAAGCTCAAACCTAGGAGTCCAAGACTTCTTGTCGCCAAGTTTTAGATGCAGTTTAGTTTCTGCCAATGAGACTCACTCAAAGCTAGAACATAGAAAAGAGGCTAAAGACACCCCTCCCGTGGTGGTGGTGGCTGAGTGATGGGGTGGGGCGGCATCTGGCCCTCCTGTTTTGCTTTTCACCATCAGCTGCTTGGGTGGCAGGTGCTGTGGCAACCACTGCTTCCCGACTGGCAATGCTGCCATGCAAGGCAGACCATGAAGACCTGGTGATGACACGAAGGTTGGTTCACCTCTCGCCACTGAAGAGGAGTTTCGGTAGCATCTCGGAAGGGGACAATGAGGGTAGGGGGCTAATAGGGTGTGGACGGCTGGACTAGGGTAGTGTTAGGCAGAAGTCAGTCAGTGTGGTCTGAGGTGGTCAGAAGCTATTGTAGCATTTGGAACACATGAAACCACGCAATGTTGCTGTGAAATGTTTGCTTGCTGTCTTATCTTGGAAAATACAGACCCTCAAGGAGCCTGTGTGAAAACAATTTGAACTCAGAGAGTTTGTCTTGAACGTTACGCTTTCGTACAGTTTGTGCATTCTTTGAGTCATACTTCATTTTGCCAATTATTTCTGTGTTGTTTCTCTGGACCTGGGGATTACAGTTCTACTCAGTTTCATCCTGAAGCTGAAAGTCTAGTGCTAACTCCCTGACTTGTTCTCTTATCATTCAAACAATTTTTCAAGCATCTAATTTTCTAAATAGTAGTGGTTAACAGAAGTGTGTCCCATAGTAAGTTCTTTTACAAAATCATTTTACAATAAATTATTCCAATTTAGATAAGATGACTTTCAAAAAATTAAATGTCTTTCAAATATTAGGAAAATAGGTCTTTGCCAGCAGGTGGCAACCTCTCTGAATTGTAAATCCAACACCCTAGAAAAATAACCATCCCTCAGAGAGCCGATTCTTCCCTCTGTCTGCCCTCAAAACTACCTACAGAACGTTTTAAAAGAAAAGATGCCTAAACTTCACCCTCTAATACTTTAATGCAGTGGTTCTGGGGTAGAATCCAAGACACTTTTTTTGTAATGCAAGCCTGTGTTTTCTATGGAGAGGATCAGGAATTCAACACAGAGGATCCAGAGGCATGGCAGGCAGGAAAAAGGTCCCTAAGGAATGATATGTACCCTCACCCCAGCCTGTGTGCAGAACACAGGAAACTTCTACACCCAGGCCAGCTGTCAGAGGTTTCTGCTGTGGAAAAACAGAAGGGCTTAGAGGAAAGCTCCCCAGATACTGGCAGCTGGGGACCCCGAGCAAAGCCTCAGGAATCTGCCCCCATCACCCTCAAGGTCAAACATCCATGTCTATGCACATGCAGATCTAAAAAAGTTTTTTTAATACCATCAGCTAATTTGAACCCAGGGCGTGCAAATTTATGGCCACCAGGCTAAATCGAGCCCACAGCCTGCATTTGTAAGTAAAGTTTTATTGGAACACAGTCATGCCAAATTTTGTTGTTTATATCTGAATTCTCACTATAATAGCAGATTTGAATAGTTGTGACAGAGACAGTACAGCCACAAAGCATAAACAATTTACTCTCTGGCCTTTTACAGAACACGTCTTCCAATCCTGGCCTAAACTATTAACTAACATTCAGGATCCCCATATATTCAAGTGAAACTAATAATAGAAAAAGATAAAATTAAATAAATAGAAGAATGGAAACAAAGATGATGCTTGAAGTAGAAGAAAACAAAAACAAAAAAAATAGCCAATTACTATTCAAGTTGATAACATACACTTCAAATAGATAACAGATGATATCAAATACACAATTTAAACAAAAAGAAACAAAAACGCCAGGATCAGGCATGTTTTTAAAAAGACCCGTCTTCTAGGAAGGAGTGAGAATGAGGAGAGGTTGGCTAAAGGTGCAAACTTAGAGCTTGACAGAAAGAATACATTCTAGTGTTCGATAGCTCAGTAGGGTGACTGTGGCTAGCAATTTATTGTATATTTCAAAATAGCTAAAAGAGGAGAGCTAAAATGTTTCCAACACAAAGAAATGATAAATATTTGAGGTGATGGACAGAATATTTGTTCATATTTATGAGGCACATGTGATATTTTGATACATGCATACAATGTGTAATGATCAAACATTGTAGGCATGTATCAAAATATCACATGTACCCCATAAATATGTACACATTATGTATCATTTTTCAAAAGGTAAAAAGTAAAAAAGAGCAATATGACAAGAAAAAATTTCTGAAATTTGTAAATGGTACTCCTATAAAATAATCAGTAAAAGGGTCAGAAATGAAATAAAGCAAATATCTCAAAAAGCAGAAATAAAAAACAAAGAAGCCAAAAACACCAACCAGAAAACAGACGCATAGAATCAAAACCAATAAACTACCAGAAAAAAAAAAAAGTTCATAGGAAAGGTATTGAGAAAATTATTTAACAAAATGCAGAAAAAACCTTTATAAAACTTTAAGATGTAAGTTTTCCATCTAAGAGAGCTATCATATAACCAATACAATAGAAGAAAAAAATACGGTAACTAGGTGCAGTTATGTAAAATTTCAGGTGACTAAAAACAATGAGAAGATTCTTAAAGCTTCCAAAGAGAAAACAAAACTCTGCAAAAGGATCAAGAATTAAAGTCATTACTCTAATGTATATGCTAAATATATCAACAGCAACACTGAAAGGAGAATGCAATGTACAAAACTTGTACGTCTAAGAAAATGTTTTATTTTGTCTAGAATTTTAAACCTAGCCAAATTATTAGTTGAGTGTGATGGCAAAAGAAGAACATCATCATTAGACATTTAATGACTCAAAAATGGTCATGCAATATTTCTTAGGAGAGACAGGAAGACGGAATATAGAAACCAAAGAAAAGAAAGAAAGAAAATCTGGGAAACAAAAGGCACAAGCCATTTAATCTGTAAAGCAAAATCTTTCAAGACGGCCATGCTACAGACCTGGGTAGAACTCAGTCCAGATTGGAGAGGAGGCTAGAGGGCTACGAGAAAGAAAACTTCCAGATGACATAATGTGGCTCTTAAAAATGTTCTGTGGCTAACAAATCATCCAGTGGAGAAATTTAAGAAAACCCAAGAAAAGTAAAATACTGTGTAGAAAAGGAAATGCAATTTTAGTATGTAATGCAATTTTGCAATAAATAATATTTATGTAATTATAAAGAGTAAATTCTGATTTAGGTAGAATAGTATTATTTTATAAGGAGGACATGAAAGTGGAGAGAGCTAAATTCTCATCTATTGCAGCAGGAAATCAGTTGAGTATGTTTCAGCTTAACTAAGTAGGAAAAACCTATCAAACCATATTATATGGAAATAAAAAAGGAACCACCAAAAGAAATACAAGAATTACATGCAGTTATCACTGGGAAACTGGTCTGAGGAGTGAAGAGAGGTATTTTCTTTTCTTTTTATTTTTATCATAAGCTAATGGTACTTTTTTGTTAAGGTATATGTGTGAATTTTTTTAGATTTTTTTTTTTTAAGACAGGGTCTTGCTATGCTGACCAGGCTGGTCTTAAACTCCTGGTCCTAAGGGTCCTCCCACCTCCACCTTCCAAAGTACTAAGATTACAGGCATGAGCCACCACACCCAGCCTATATTTTCAATAAATAAATACTAATACATAAAGAAATCATGTTAATGCTATCCAAATTATTCTGCTGCACAGTCAGGTTTACGGCAATCATTGCTGACTTGATTTTATGGTGAAAAATATTACAAGACTATTTCAAATGGACACAATAGTCTGTATGGCTTCCTCCTATGAGTCTAATGTTTGATCATATTTAATTGACTGACTTCTTCCAAATAACAATTTTTATTAAGGGATACATTAGTTACAAGATACAAGAAGGTAACTTAAATTAGTCAAAGAATAGAAAAAAATATGTGGTCTATTGGTAGTTTTTGTTCGTTTGCTGTTTTTGAAGAATAAAGACATAAAATGTGGCTAATTATAAAGCCTATAAAAATATGTACTAAAGGTTTTATATTAATAAAGTTGGACAAAAATCTTTGTATTTTTATGGTCACAATTATACAATTTGCATACTTAATAAGATAAAATTGCTCAGAAGATATGCAACTATTGAGAAAAATCATTTCCATGGAGGTAGGGAGATACCCCAATTTATAAGAAATGGACTAGACTTAGAAGTGTCCATCTCTGTCCAGTGAGGGCTCTCTGAGTTCATAATGGCTGATGATGTGTGAAACCTACATGAGATTCCTGTGGCTATAAAAATAGCCTGTTTCATGTCTGGAAAGATGATAACAATTCAATAAGCAAATGTCCAGAATCTCAGAATCCTAGAATTGGATGTGACCTGAAAGTACATTAGCCTACTCTGCCCTGTGCTTTGACAAATCGGCTGCTGAAACAGTAGAATGATGGTCCTAAATAAACACCTTTGAAGCTTGCCCCAAAATAATTGTGTTCAGGGAACACTGGGTTTTCTACCTTCTTGAACGTAACACTCCACCTTCTCCCTCTAAGCATCAATCTTTCTTCCAATTTGGTGTCACTCAAACTTCATGGAAAATGGTATGAGGAGTTTGATCAACAGTATGCATTTCAAAGAGACTCTTGAAATTTTTAAGTTTAATGAAATTATGCTCTAATGTTAGAATGCCAGGTAGCAAGTAAATTGTCCTCATTCATGTTCCTCTGAATTCTGGGAACGTTCCAAATCACTTCCAAGCTCACAGACATGGACACACAAAAAAGAAGTAAAAAATGAAGCTCAATGTTAACAATATCCAGTCTACACCCACTCAGACTTGCCTGCCCCTGGTGCAAAGTCACCCATTCTCGGGTCCCCAGTTTCCCATCTGCTCCCATCCCAGGGGTGGCTTCCTGGTAGCCAAGATGACAATCCTGCTAAGCACCACACCCTACCCATCAGAGTGCTGGGCCCTCATTCCTAGGACGCAGCTTGACACCCCATCCCATCCCATCACATCCCAAGCCCTGTACCCTGATGCCGGTCACATCCCGGGTACTTGTTGCTGTCTTGATCATACCATGTAGGTGTTATCCCATCCCAGGCTTTTCACCTAGGCTCAAGCTGTTCCTGGAACCAAGCCAGGTCTGGCTCCGTTTTCTTGAGGCCCAATAATGAGAAGCAGAAAAACTAGGAAAGGAGGGAATTTATTGCTGTCAGATACAGGGAGAAGGCCGAGATAATTCCACCAGACCAACTCAAAGTGTTACAATTTTCTTAGTGCTTCTATAATTTGGGCTTATGTGCCTACGTGCAGTATAGCATTTGCCTAAGTCTACTGGTAACTAATTTTGTTTCAACTAGAAGGTCAGAGGCAAAATATGCTTGTGAAGTCTGATGAAAAGGGCCCCAGTACCTTCAAGGCCTGTCTACCGTGGTACTGGAGTGATTATTTCTCTTATCTCCTTTACAGTTTGGTCCAGAGAGCTGCTTTAGACTCTCCAGTGAATCTACTCAAACAGCTGCCTCTGTTACCTTGACTTGTCTCAGATTCTGTTGACCTGAGACATTCGACCTAGTGCCCGGGTCCTGGCACTAGGAATGTCAGGTTGCCTCTATTATTTTGACTTGCTCCAGGTTAGGGAGAAGCCCATGCAAGGCTCCTACAGACCATGTTTCATTTCTAGCTTTGATGTCTGGGCGCTGAGTTCCCTAGGCTTAACTGTTGGACCAGTGCAAAGGTAGTGCTGTAGGAATCTGCCTGTGTAACTGGAGTGCTCTGCAGGCCTGTCTGTGTGATCACTGGGGAGAACAGGCCTGCCACAAAGCCACCCACTCAAAGGCACATGACACCTCTCATCCTCTGGAATTCTTCAGGCCTCCTTCCCACAGGCTATGCTCACCTGGACTCACTCCCAGATCCCTATCCCAGACCCCTTTGCTGAACACGTCTTGGATAAGCCTTTGCAGCACCATCTCCGTGTTCTCCCTCAGGACTTGATTCTGGTATTTAGCTCCCTAACGTATCTGCTGGTAGGCTCAACATGTGCTTTTGACGATGGTCCAGAATCACGCATAGATGGACCAGTCTACCTCCAGGCCTTCCCATCAGCGAGCATTTTCAGGCAGGGCCAAACTTTCTCTGATAAGGGGCAACAAGCAGAGAAAAGACATGCATGGCAGAGCTCTGCAAAAGTAATTCTTGTCATGTGTCTGGTCATTCAGTGATGTCTACCTTGCTTTTACAGGCATCATCCTGTTGTCTCTTAGGAGATGTGCTGCAAAGAAATTGTGTTCTTCTTTGGCAAATAAAGCAACTAAACCTAAAAAAAACAGTCAGCATTTTGTCTAAAGCTGCACAGATACAAAAGAGTGAATCAAAGTAGAATTTATTTCTCACCAAAATCTTTTCATTACACCTGTCTGTCACTTAATTCAGTTAGGGACCTGCTCTATCCCAAATTTCCAGGATGTAAGAAACAATTCAAAATGGGAAAAATCAGAAACACAGGGTGAGAGCTAAGAGATGCAGAATGTAAACAAGGCATGAAAGTACCAGGAAGTGAACCACAGAACATTCACCCAGTCCATATCCTGTGAGGGCAGGCGGGCTGCTGCCTGAGAATCAGAGCTGCTCTCACCGATTACATGGAAATGTGCTTTTCAGGAGGAGATAGAGGCTCCTGTTTACTAGAGAATTAATATAGAGCTACATGGGCTGCCAATTTCCATCCATTACAAAAGTAACCTCAATATAAAAACTATACAAAATACAACTTACTTATCTTTTATAATGCAAAGCATTTCTTGGTCCAAGAGACTCTGAGTCATTGCTATGAGCGTCAGTTATCACTTCCAGGAAGGTATATGCTTCTGCTAATTAATGTCAGTTTCTGCCTATCAGGGAGGTTGCCCCAACGCTAACAGAGCCGTGCAGCTCAGAGTTGGCTAAGACATAGACAGCGCAACAGAGATAAGCTTAGATACTAGCACAATTACCTTCTCCCTCCAATCACATTAATATCAAATGTACATACAAGCTTTTCTTTAATCCAACAGGAATGATCCAGCATCAGATCTAAAGACATCGCCTCCCTGCTATTCTCTGATACTCCCTTCTATCAAACTCTTTAGGGCTTACATAAGTCATAGTCCCTCTTTCCCCACCTGACCCTGCCAGCTCACAGATGGCAACTACCAGCCCATCCTAAGCACCATGTTTCCCAGGGTGATGCTGCCGGAGTGCAGAGTGATCTCCCCTGGGAACCAAGTTGCTTTTGTCATTGACAACCGAACTGGAGATAGGGCCTCAGGACCACACTGGAGGGACCAGGCTGCTTGGGAAGGTGTTGTGAATATCGCATGCGCAAGCTGCTTGAAATATAGCAGGTATTCAAAATCCAGTGAGTCCACACAGGTGCTTAAAATTGAGTGTGTATACTGTCAGGATGCCCATGCACTTGAAAGCTAAGATAATACTCTGAGTCGCTAAGCATGGTACTTCACTTTAGGAGGCCAGGTGGTCAGCGTGAAGCATGACTGTGTTTAGTGAGGGCTGGAGGCGGGAGGGTCAGTGTCCATTTGAAACACGATAAGTGGAGATTGCTCTCTTTTAGTTCTGTATCTGTTCAACTGATTCATTAAATCTTCACTGATCACCTGCCACGTGGCTAGTCCCATGCAAGGCAGTTGGAGAGACACAAAACAACATAAAGCAGGGTCTCTACACTCCAGAAACCTAAGACGTGGTGTGAACATGAGCCACATGTACCCAAAGCCATCAGTAGCAGGAGAGTGTGAATTACTGAACAGTCTGATGCATGGAGCCTGTGTGTGTCCAGTTCCTAGAACTGAAAATCAGCCCTAAGACTGCAATACAGCGAGGAAATAACATGGAAACAGCACATAACAGGCACTCAAAAACAACAGTGACAATAATGACAGTGACCGTGATGATGTTGATAGTGACAGTGTGTGTCTCCCTATTAGAGATATGATGACACACCTGACCCATGGCAGATGTGCACCCACAGCCACAAAGGTGTGACATACACAATGGAGACCAGGAATCTATGGGTTTCCACTTATATTCATCCATTATTATTCTAAGGGCATCACCAAACACACATTCCACAAATATAATGGTTTCAAATGCTTAAAAACAATCGATAGCTCAAATGGAAAATCTTATTTAATATCTTTCCAACCAAAAGACAGAAAGAAACCCAAGAACGAAGTTCAGAATGCACCACTGCTCAACTCTCCAGAGATCGCAGATGACTAGATCGTTTACCCAAATGCACAGCTTTCACTCAAGAAAAATTTCCGTATCTACAAATGCCTACAGCTCAAAGTTCATTTTTTACTGTATCTCAACACTCAGCTTTTATGGTAGAAACATATTAGGAACTATACATTTTGTATTATACACAGGAACTATGAAGAGGAACATATCTTACATGTGTGTGCATGTACACACACACACACATCCTATATAAGATCAAGTAAATCCATTATGTATAAAAATATTGTATGTTGCAAATCACGCATCAAACTGTTTGAAGAGTGGAGGGACACAGCAATTGAATTTTCATTCCAGGTTCCAAGCAGTATTTCACTAGAGAACCTCCTTGATCTTTGGTTATTAAGTTTAGACTCCTCTTAATTACAACGAAAGTTCCCATTTTAACAGCATCTTTCAGCTCAGTCCCACTTTCACAGCTATTGCAGGAGCCCTCCAAGTTGAGCCAGAGGCTTGAACAGGTGTGAGGTCCCATGTGTGTATTATTTTTGTTTCACATCCCATAGTCATCTGGGCATTAATCCCAAAGCAGGCTAGCTTCAACAAAGCCACTACCAGAGGTGTCTAATGTCATAAGCAATCAGCCATAAAAGGAAACTTTTCTGGACCTGGGGACCTGACGAAAATCCCCCCAAAGGAGTCAAAGTTACTGCGTTCAATATAGAGATTTTTTTTTAACATGCTGTTGATAAAATGAAAAAGTATAAACTTTTTTGCAGCCGCCAGATCACAGATCTGAGGTCTCTACCTTCCGCACCTGCTTTTATGAAGCAACTGCAGGACCAAGGTACTACCAGGGAGACTCAAGCCTTGCCCGAAAAGAAGAATCCATAAGAATGAACTTACTGATCATTCAGCAAGGCCCACTGGCCTAAACAGAAAGCTGAAATTAAATTTGAAAATAAGAATTATTTTTGCCTAGTGACCCAGGTACTTTGCTGTGCCATTACCTACTTTCAGATTGTTGAGCTTAAGAACATGGAATGATCTTGTCACTGCTTCTGTTTTCAAGCAGTAACCAGCTGGTCCCCACCTTGTAAGAAACAGGTGCTCCCTGCTCCAGAAAAAGCAAGCATCAAGGAGGTGCTAACTGGAGCATAAAAGGCGAAAGAAAAGTGAGCAGAGATTCAAACAGCGCAGGAAACCACTGAGGAGAGGAGAGAAGGCAGCTGTCCCTGCATGTGTGATACGGTGAAATGGAGAGAGGTCATTTCATTTTCCATTTCACCATCCAAGGCCTCTTCCCTAAGCTTGGCACATGTGCCACCTCAGGACCCGCCATCCCTGTCACTGGGTGCTCAATGTCTAGACAGAAGGCTTGGAAGTGACTTAGTTCATTCATTCTGTCTACACCCTTGCTGCTCCCAGCAAGGACCCTGGGACAGCAGCACCAGGGTCACCTGAGAGAAATGCAGGTTCTGGGGACACCCAAACCCAGCAAAGCAAAAGCTGCCTTTTAACAAGATCCACAGTAGCTTCTGTGCACAATAGAGTGCAGGAAATACCCCAGAAAATGTCCTCGAAACCCCAAGTCCTTTTTATCTGCTCAGAGTCTGTGACTGGATCCCCTCAACATCTGGGCAGCTCTGCAGGGGACATCTTGGCCACTTGCTGAGGAACACATCCCAGTGTGCCCATACTTCATGCCGTGAAGAGGGCACATGCAGAGCCACAGAATCCACATTTGGACTATAAAGTCACTGAAGTGGTCAGCTTTCTGGTCCAGTGCTCTCACCATATAGAGGAGGAAAAAGTCAATGCCATGTAGCTGAGATCTCAAAGGGAAGCAGTCACACGGGTGAGGATGGGCCCCACAACCTCCCTAATTTCTCATCTGCTTTGCTTCTTTCTCTCTCATGAATAAAGCCTGGGCTTGCAGCTCAGGAGGGAAGTATGAGGAGCTACTTATAAAGTGAATCTTGGAGACGGCTAGCCTCTCCACTTTCTATGTGCAACAGGACCGCAGGGAAGCTGAGGCATTCCACACCCATGACAGAGAGCAGCAAAGGGCCAGGCTGCACACACATCTGCACCCAGGCAATGCCCATGCATTCCGTTTCCCAACATATCTTCCCCTGCTCTATTAGCCAAGACAGGTGCCCAGGTCACCCAAAGACTCCTACTTACCATGTCTTTCCCATGGCCAACAACGTGGACCCTCCAGGGAGCAGACATCAGCTGCCCGCTTGCTCTAATGTGAGAAGCACTACAAACTCTTCCTTCTGGGCCTCAGGCATCCTCCAGACACCATTCTCCAGGGTTCATATGTTTTTCTACCTTCTGAGTTCTTAGGGAAAAAAAATGCATTTCTTCCTTCAATCACCGTAATAACCATCACTATTCTTACCCCTCTGCCTCTTGCTCACATTGCCAGGTTAACTTGTATAAGACACATGTTCAACAGAGGAGGGAGAAATCTATTCAGTTGAGCCCCTGCCCATTCCCGTGAACTGTGTAGATCAATTCTGCATGGAAGCTTCAATCCATGCGTATCATGAAAGCTGCTCACCATCGTTGGGAGGAGGGGTGAAACTGGCTCACTAAATGTTCCAGTTAATTTTAACTGAAACCTTTAAAAAATAGAAAGTCAGACTTGCTGTTGACAATAGGTCCTTCCAATCTCTCTCCTTAATCATGAGGAAAACCACTGTTTTAAGTGGTTAAAGGAGGCTGTTCTCATGCTACTAACCAAGACATACCTGAGACTGGGTAATTTATAAAGAAAAGAGGTTTAATGGACTCACAGTCTCACATGGCTGGGGAGGCCTCATGATCATGGCAGAAGGCAAAGGAGGAGCAAAGGCACATATTACATGGCAGCAGGCAAGAGAGAGCATGTGCAGGAGAATTGCCTTTGATAAAACCATGGGATCTTGTGAGACTTATTCACGGTCACAAAAACAGCACAGGAAAATCTCGCCCTATGATTAAATTACCTCCCATGGAGTCCCTCCCATGACACAGGGGAATTATGGGAGCTTACAATTCAAGATGAGATTTGGGTGAAGACACAGCCTAATCATATCAGAGGCCAAGCAGAACGGGCCAGGCCAGCAGGATGGAAGGGAGGGAAGACCAAGCAGGAGGCAGCATCCTAAAGTAGAGACAAGAATCAATTCTGCCCAATGGTTCAGAGGTCAAATAAGCTTAAAATCGAAAAATGCTGTCTGGAATTCTGTCTTCAAGTCCTAGGACTGCTGAAACAAAGCCTCACAGATCAGATGGCTTCAGCCACAGAGGTGCGTCTCCTCCTGCCCTGGATGCTGGGAGCCTGAAACCAAAGTGTCCACAGGCCCCACTTCCTCACCGGCTCTGGGTAGACTCCTCCCATGCCTCTTCTCTGTGCATGCCTGGCAGCACTTGGTGTTCATGGGTTTCTGGATGTCACTTTAGCACCTGCCTCCATCTTTGCATGGCAGTCTTGCCTTCTATGTGTCTGGGTCCACATTTCTCTCTTCTGCCAAGGACACCAGTCATTATATAAGGGCCTAGTCTAAGCCGTTATGACCTGACCTTAACCTGAACATCTCTGGAAAGGCCCTGTTTCCAAAGAAGGTCACATCCACATGGAGTGGGAGTGACAGCATCCACGTGTATTTTTTGAGAGGCATAAGTCAGCCTGCAACAGATGTCTACCAGACTTGGGTATAAGGAAGCCACTGGTGACCTTCCCACTATACTTGATCATGTGCTAGAGAGAGCCAGGTGAGGACAGCAGAGATGTAAGCCAGGAGGGCAGGAGAAGAGTCCCTTTCAAGGAGCCTGGCTGGAGTCAGAAGAACAATGGCAGTAGTTAATGAGGGCATACATGTTGGAGGTAGAATGCTATCTGTGTGTTTGCTTTATGAACAGATATCAGCATATTGAAGGGAAGGACCTGATGGAATGTAAGAAGTTGGAGATGCAGAAGAGAAAGGTTTACTGATGGAGTCAAGTCTTGATGGAGACGAGTGTGGTGAGGAAAGAGCTCAGCCTCGGGCAGAAGAGGCTGAACGGAGGTGGGAATCAGTCCTGGAAAGAGGTGGCAGAATCAGCAAACAGAATCATTTGGAGGGAGGAGTGCAGGAGGCCTGCTAATCCACTCTGCAAAGGTGTACCCGGCCAACTGGCACATCAGAGCTTCTGGGTGCCAGGAACCAATGAGGAACAAAACAAAAAGCCCTTCTGTTCTGCTAGTTGGGGAAGGGAGGCGAGGCGTGGATGGGAGTGGGGATGAGGATGGGATGTAGGCGCAATTTAAAATAAAGTTAACTGTCACAATATTTTAGATGGGGAAATACTATAAGAAAAATAGATGAGCAGGGTAAGGGGAATCTGCTTGTGAGGGTGAAACAATTTGGAAAATGCTGGTCCAGATGGGATTTTAGGGAAATGCAGAGATTGCCAGGGAAGGAGGTCATGTTCTAGAACCATCCCATGAATGTGTGGATGTTGAAGAGGCACTGTTCCAGGGATGGAGACATCCACCCAGCTGCCTGTATCTCTGGGAGGGTTTCTTACTGGCTCATCCCCCTTGGGGACAGAGACATCCACATGACTGCCTGCCTGCCTGCCTGCCTGGGAGGGCCCCTCACCAGCTCAGCCTCCTCAGGGATGGAGACGTCCACCTTACTGCCTTCTCGCCTGGCAGGGCTCTTCACTGGCTTAGCGCCCTCAGGAATGGAGACATCCCCCCAACTGTCTGCGTGCCTGGGAGGGCTCTTCACTGGCTTAGCTCCCTGCACACCAGCTTCCATTTGTCTGGAGGGACTTTCCTCCACACTCCATCCACTGTCCTAGCTACTGCTCACCCTCAAGACTCAGAAAGACAGTCCAGTCTTCCAAGCACCTTCCCAGTCCCTTCCCGGGTGGATTAGAATTTGGGGCCCATCCTCCATGCCCTCCTCAGCACGTGTTGTCAATGTCCATCACCTGCTGCTCTGTCCTTCTGCAGAACATTCTCCTCCAGGCCCACAGGTGTGTTCCACCACCCACTGTCCTTCCCGCCTGTGCCTGGTGCAGGGCACGGCACTTAGTTGCAGTTAGATTCCATGGGTAATTGCTGAATAAACAGGGTATGGAGAGGGAAGGTAAGAAGGCAGAGGAGAGTGAGAGACAAGGAAAGAAGGGAAAGAGAGACAAGTGGTCATTGTGAATGGAGGAGGTGTCAGCCATGTGCAGGATTGTGAGCCATGAGAAAGAAGTAGGACCGGCCAGGTAAGATATGGAGGGAGCTTCCTGACCCCCATCTACCCATTCCAATTCATTCTCCATAGACAAGTAGATCTTTCCAAATCATACCTTAAGATGTTTTCTCTCTTGATCAAAAATCTTCAATGTCTCCCCTTTACCTACAGACTAAATTAAAACTCATCAGCCCAAAAGAAAGACTTTCATCATGTGGCATAACTTACCCCTGACAACTCCTCTAGGTGCAGGTGAAATTGTGGGACTCACGGATATCGGAGCATACTCTCCACGCTACTGCTCTGACTTTGCTCACACTCCCTGAAACACCTCCTATAGCTACATTGAAATTCCATCCCTCTCATGTGGTTAAACTCAAAGAATTGCCCCTTACAAAGTCTTGCAGGATCTTGTCTTTGCCCTCACGGCCTCATTCCACATTTTGTTAACCTGGCCTTGGCTTCTGTCTGACTCTGCCTTAACGTTGGACCATTTGAATGTTGCTACATCTGTCTCATTAATCCACATGCTCCAGAGAGCAATGGGCACATTTTACTCACCTTTGTTTTTCCTTCAGGGTTCAGCATAATAATAGATATTTCATAAGTGGGTTGTACATGAGTGAATGAATGAACGAATGAACACGGGTGAAAGGAGAGAGGCTGGAGGATGATGGAGACACCCCAGAGTTAGGGTTCAGAAGACATGGATTCTGGCCCTCCTACCTACTGACTGTGTGACCTTGGATGCTCATTTAATCAGTACTAAGGTGCATCTATAAAACATAGCACGTAGAATATATATTCTCTAAAGTTTCTCTTCCTCTAATAATTCACATACAGCAAAAATTCCAAGTAATTGAACACTGGCTTCCAATTCACTGATGTTTCACAACATTCTATTTCAGCATTTTTTTTTTACAAGGTGGGTTTAATCATTCTGAATTACAGCAAGAAAATGAATATGACACCATGTAGGTATAAAGTCTTTGAGGCCAGGAAATCCCTGAGACCTATGAGAATTCTGGGATTGGCATCTCCTGATAATCAACAGGGTAATGACGATAGTACCCAGACAAAAATGCCAAATGCACAGACAGCAGCATTGTCCACGTTTGCGGGGGTAGCAAATTGAAATGCAGCTGGACTCTTCTATTTCCAGTAAGACACCATTTATCATGAGCCTGCATGTGACCCTGCGGTGCACCTCGCTTGGGGGAGGGATGCTCGGGGTGTGCACTTGTGCTCTATCCGTGTTGTGCACAAGAAAATGGGGCTGCAGGCATGGGCTCCAGCCACCTCTGGAAGTAATAAAGGCTGGACTGACACTCACGTGCTCGTAACACTCAAAGAAAGAGGGAAAGCAAAGTGCTGCCACAGCATAATGACCTCTCTGCAGAGAAGCCAGTTCCATTTCCATCCTGAGAGCTATGGGAATGTGTCATCTACTTAGGACAAACGAGGGGCTATGACAGGAGGTGTGAGATATTCTGAGTAACCTAATGAGGAGAGGATAAAACACAGGAGGCATTTGGTCTGTTCATTTTCCAGGCAGTAACTGCTCGTGCAAGGTTACTTCTGCCCACCAAAAGGAAAGAGAATAAATCTACGCTCTCTGGCAGCCAGGAGACAGTCTCCATATTCTATGAAGGGCGGAAATGGGCTCCCTTGGGAAATTAAACCAGCCACCTTGGTGAATCTTCAGGAGAACATGCAATTAAAATTACAATTTTTTTAAGTGATGTTTCTATCTCTGTGCTGTGTAGCTAGCTGTGGGAAAACCCCTAAAGGAAGATCTGCCCTCCTTCACCAGCCATTTGCTAACAGGGCAGTCATAGTCCACTGTGGGGGAGTGAGGGGAGCCTACATACTTTTTTCTGAGTTAAGACCCTTGGCTTTAAACATAAGCAACGGTGATCAAATCACCACATTAAAGGAATAATTGTTAGCAAACCCTTATTTTCCCAGGATCAAGATCAGCCGAAACTATTGAAAATGAACATTCCAACGTTTTGAGATACTATCTAAAGACTTGCTGTCCCGAAAAGTTCAAGATAATTGTAATTACAGTGAATTGTCCCATTCACAGAATCTTCAAGTTGGCAGTTAAGTGACAAAAGCCCAGGAATTCAGATATGACAAAAATCTTGATGACTGTCCAAGCATAAGGGAAAATACAAACGAGGAGCAGAGCAGAACTATTTCTGCTCGGTTTAAATCCTGTTCACTCTCATCATTACTTTTTTCTCCTTTTTCCCCCCTTCACATTCTCCTTCTTCCAAATTTTCCAATTTACATGATCTTTGCTCAAATTTTAGCAAAATTTCAGAGTGTGTTATGGCCAGTAAGCAAAGACAGTAGTTTATGTCCACAGCAGTTAAGTCATCTGAAATGACCATCATTTGCTGCTTTAACATTTTTGAAGATTTCCTTATAAAATTTATAATTTTCATATACACCCTAGTTGTTCTAATTCATTCGTTTTAATTCTGATACTATGTATTGGCACAATTGCTATAATTAAGTCTAATTATATAATTAGCATAACATATGTGATCATGTAATTAGAATGTGCAATTACATAATTACAATGTGTAATGGCATCAGGGTGTAAATATCTTTCCAAAATGTCAGGAAGAAATATCCTCTGTTTGCTCAAGAGGAGGTTTTAAAGTTCAGTTTCACATTTGATTACAGGATGGAAATTCAAATATTATTTGAATCAACCACTTTAATTATTCTTAGGGAATAAAAGCTTTATTTTCTCTTCATTTCATATCTTTTCTAACTGAAGTACAAGGTAAGAAACTCTGCAATGTATACAAAGTGTGTACTTTACTAATCTTCCTGCATTATTTGAGTTGGGGAAATAAAATCATTAGAACTCCTGGCAAAATGAACCAGTCCTCAAAATTTATATGCTTGGATCTAGAAAATTTAGATCTAAAAATGTAGTATTTCCTTTAATCACCAGTTAACCCCACGATTGCCACATGCTAGGCATGGGCTCCTGGATGCTTTACAGCCTTCTCAAGCCCCAAAATACACAAAACCAAGCACATTTTTCATCCAGACCTGATTTTTCACCCATATTACCTCCGTCATTGGTTCTCAGACTTCAACATGAATAAGAATCACCTGAATGGCTCTGAATAACAAATTTCTGAGTCTCACCTGAGAATTTCTGATTAGGTCATCCTGAAGTAAACCAGAGAATGTGCAATTTTAACAGGTTCCCAGTTAACCTGTGGCTGCTGGTCCAGGGACCATACTTGAAGAAATATTGTCTTACCCATCACCAAGTTTCCCAAGCTAGAAATTCTGATTAAAAACTGCCTCCTCTGTTGTTCATCTCCCCTATACTCTCCACTCACCTGATCCCCAAGTCCTGTGGGTTCCACCTCAAGAAACCTCTGAGTTACTTCCCAACCCTCCTCTGCATCCCCGCTGGCCAGGCTGTGTTCAGCTCCCCTGTGCTAGGACCATGCTGGTACCAAGAGGGGAGTGCTCCTCTCATTTCCCTCCCCCTAGTCAAACCCCAAACTAGCACCAATTTGATTACACTTCAATCCTTCCTTTTTGAGAATGTAGTGCTCCCCTGACCTACAGAATGGCTTTCACTTCTTAGCACAGCAGCTCCCTTTTCCCAAGCACTCCTCTGCACTCTCACCACTCCCACACCATGACTCCCTTTGCTAATGCTGTCCCCTTTGTGTGAATGGAGGGTCTAGGCAGGGCCTGACCTGTCATGAGAAATCAGAGACTCATGAAATGAGATCACACTGTGGACACAGGAAGCTGTGATTTTGTGCAAGTCCAGATGCAGAGACAAGCTAAAGACTATACCATCATGGCTCATTGCAACCCCCGCTTCCCAGGTTCAAGCAGTTCTCCTGCCTCAGCCTCCTGAGTAGCTGCGACTACAGGCAAGTGCCACATACCTAACTAATTTTTCTATTTTTAGTAAAGACGAGGTTTCACCATGTTGGCCAGGATGTTCTCGAACTCCTGACCTCGTGATCTGCCTACCTTGGCCTCCCAAAGTGCTGGGATTACAGGAGTGAGCCACTGTGCCCAGCTGGGAGGATGGTTTTATTAGGTAGGACAGTGTGCCTGGTGCTTTACCTATTATCTCATTTAGTCCTCACAAGTCTCTGTTTTATAAATTACATTTGCTACATGAGAAAACATGCGGGTCAGGAAGAGCACACAGTTTGTTTAACATCAATATCCAGTAAGCAGCACTATTAAGTTTGAAACCTACCTTGTAACAAATATGCAGTTGGCCTTCAAAATCTGTACTTGTTTAACACATTTCCACTGTTGGATGATTTCATGGTTAGATGAAGAACCATATTCAAGTAGTGCTGGAGAGCTGATGGATGTGGAACTGGAAAGCAATCTCTAGGACAGAGGTCCCAGCCTTTTTGGCACCAGGGATAGATTTTGTGGAAGCCAATTTTTCCATAGACTGGGTTGTGGGGGATAATTTCATGATGATTCAAGCACATTACATTTATTGTGTATTTTATTTCTATTATTACATTGTAATATGTAATGAAATAATTATACAACTCACTACAATATAGAATCAGTGAGAACCCTGAGCTTGTTTTCCTGCAACTAGAAGGTGGGGGTGGTAAGAGACAGTGACAGATCATCAGGCATCAGATTTTCATAAAGAGTGCACAGCCTAGATTCCCTCACATACACAGTTCACAATTGGGTTTGTGCCCCTATGAGAATCATGCTCACATAGACAGTTCACAATAGGGTTCTTGCTCCTATGAGATTCTAACAGTGGATCTGCCTGTCAGATCCACTGCCTTATCTGACAGGCAGTGGAGCTCAGGTGGTAATGAGAGTGATGGGGAGCAGCTGTAAATACAGATGAATCTTTGCTCGCTTGCCCACTGCTTACCTCGTGCTGTACTGGTGGCGACACTTCTAACAGGCCTCCAACCAGTGCCAGTCCGTGACCCAGGAGTTGGTGACTCCTACTCTAGGGGACCTACAGTATGGCTCTATCTCAGGCCCTGCCCTTGTCAAACTTCTTAGTAAACCCTGTAAGACCTAGAGCCTGTGGTTCTCACAGTTCAGAAGGTCTGCTAATGAACCACTGAATTATCAATCACAATATTAAACAGGAACATGGACAAATGCAGCACAGCACATTTAGTTCCAAAATAATTGGACAACTTTCAGGATTCAAAGACATTTGATATTGACAACATGTCATCTGTGAAGGATCTAGCGATTTCTCTTGACTGCAAACTTAGCAAGGGCCATCAACATAACATGACTTCTAAAAAATACTTAAAAACAAAATTGTGCTTGTTTTCAACATGGCACTTGATTCAATCTTAAAATGACTCCCCTTCTCCAAGGCAAAGTATCTAAAATTATGGGAAAGACTTACCACACTCAACAGCAAGAGAAAGATACCCATAGTTTAGGAAGGAAAGAAACCATAGAGCACTAAAAAGGAAAAAAGCCATTAACCTGTGAGTTCTTAGTCAAGGTACATGAAAAGGTACAAACAGGTACAGATATCACTCAGCATAAGGTAAAGAACTAGAGCCAAGATGGATATTTGGTCCTGGTTCCTGTAGTGGATATATCTTAGATATCTATAAGAGTATATCCTCATAATGTAATGTAAAGACAGTGTACAGATTTTACAAAAGTAAAATCCACTCTAAAGTCTCTTTTCCACTCCAAAAGGAAAAGAGAAAAAACTCCAAATTCTGGCCTTAGCTATAATTTCTATGAAAATTCATACCTGAGATGTGAAATAAAAAAGATCTAGCTAAGCAATGAGCTACTACACCCGGGCACCCATTGGCTCAGTGATGGCCCTAAAGATGCACCTGGAGACAGCACTCCTGGGGTCTGTTAGAAAGAGCCCCATTCTCTCCATGGAGGGGTAGGGCTAAGCACAGATTAAGAGAAAAAAGAACTGGAAAACTAAAATTTCAAAACACAAAAGCAAAAAAATACTAAGAAAAACAACAAAAAATATCAACAATGAAAAGGCAAATTCATTCCAAGCAAATGCAAACAACAGAGCAACATAAAATTGAATATAAATGTTTGAAATCCTCAAATGAGTGAAGAACGATGTAACAGTCATAAAAATAGAATAAGTAAGAAACAATTGAGATTACAAAAAAATGTAGATGTGAACAAGAACTGACTGAAAATTTTGGAATAAAAAATGTATTCATTGAAATAAAAATTATTGAAAATAAGATAAACTCTAAATTGGCTATGTCAAAGAAATAATAAGTAAAGTAATAGATATTGCTGAGTAAATCACCTAAATATGGGTTAAGAGATATGAATAAGAGGTGAAACTCCTAAAATTCATCTAGAATAGAATAAGAAGTTCCAGAAGAAGAAATAAGACAGAATTTGAAATAAGCAACATTTTAAAAGACACAAGCAAATGATTTTTTTTTTTTTTTTTTAGAATTGAAGAATCTTCGGCTTGAAAGCAACCACCAGACATTAAGCTTATAAAATAAACTCATATAAAAATACATTCATATGAAACATCAGAAAACTACACATGAGAAAAGCATAAAACCAACCAGAGAGAAAACAGTTTGCTTTCCAAAAAACAATTAGATAACAGCAGAATTGTGATCAGAGTAAAAAACAGAAACCCAAAGATATTGACTGAAGTCTTCAATGGGAATATAATTTTCAACCTAAAATGGTATGCCCAGCTGAACTTTTTTAAAGTGGGGCAACATAAAAAGACATTTTCAAATATGCAAGAGCCATGATGAGTTGCAGCTTACACACTCTTTACTAAAGAGTGTTCTAAAGACACAGAAAGGACACATGGAATATGAGAAACCACAGTGAGCACATGACTTGGTACACTGTATTAGTGTATCCACTTAATGAGTAGATGAAATACTTCTGAAATGTGTGTTTAAAATAGAGAAGAATTTGTAAATAACAATAGCAATGATGATAGAATGGGGAAATATATTTGGTAGATATATGTTTTTATATATGTATATATATGTGTGTGTATATGTATATATGCTTGCATATATAGGCATATATTTAAAAGGCTACATCTTTTATCTAATTCAAAAAGATTATAAAAGTTAATGAAAAACTTCAGAAGATTTTAACATAGTATGTTAAAGTGCAAAGTAAGCATAAAAAGGTCTAAATACAGCTTATAGATTTTACAAAAATAATTATTTAAAACCTATGGAAATAAAAAAAAGCAAAAGATCAAGTTTTAATAGAGATGGGGTCTCACCATCTTGGCTAGGCTGGTCTTGAACTCCTGACCTCATGATCCACCCACCTCAGCCTCCCAAAGTGTTGGAATTACGGGCATGAGCCACTGCACCTGGCCAAAAGCCACTTTTCAACTCAGCATAAGGAAGAACCTTTGAACAAGCAGAGCTCCTGCAAACAGGGATGGGAATCCACTTCTACCAGGGCTTCCAAAGGATTTTGTTAATAAGTATCTCACAAAGGTTCTCACCATCTCTCCCCTACACATAACAATTCCTCCACAAACTCTCACCTCCTGTGCGTGCATGTATCACAGGCCATTCACATTTCCCCACCCAAATGTGGGTTCACTAAGTCAACTTCACACAGTTCATTGCAGTAATAGGATTTTTAAAGCTTTCTCAGTATAAAACATGTCAAAAACTGAAATATCTCATCTTTTAATACACAATAGGACATTAAGAATGAGCTACAATTAGAAAATAAATATGTAATTTTGAGGGATGATTTTAGTATATGCTTTAATGATAAATACAGGTTTTAATAGATTAAAAATATATGTGAACTTTAATTCTTTGTTAAACTTGTCTCTACTAAAAATACAAAAATTAGCTGGGTATGGTCGGGTGCCTGTAATCTCAGCTACCTGGGAGGCTGAGGCAAGAGAATCACTTGAACCTGGGAGGTAGAGGTTGCTGTGAGCCGAGGCGGCACCACTGCGCTGCAGCCTGGGTGACAGAGACTGTGTCTCAACAACAACAACAACAAAAAAACATAATCAGCTACAGTTGCTGTGTTGTACAGATCTTGTTACTTAATTTGCATCTGATACTTGGTTTCATTACCTATTAAGTGGTGGTGTTTTGAGAATTGGATGAGACAATATATGGGACTCACCTAGTATAGTGTCTGGCATACAATAAGAATTCAATAAATAATAGCTACACTATTATGATAATCATTAAGGGTTTACCCCTGCTACTACTGTTTATTTCAAATGATAACATGAGCTAACACTTATGGAGCCTTTACTATGTATCTGGTACCATGGCAATTATCAGATGAGTGATTTCATTTAATCTTTAAACTGCTTATGAAGTAGGTGCCATCCTCACCTCCACTTTGCAGGTGAGGAAGCTGAGCCTTGAAGGGTAAGGACCTTGACTAAGGAGCCCCTGCTGGTTAGTCAGAGCCCCGGCCCTGAGCCCCAGCATCAGGAGCCCTGGTGCTCAGCCTGCACCAGCTACCCAGGCCATGGTGAAGGTCTTCCTGGGTGTCTCCAGCTCTCTGCTGTTCTCTAGTTGCTTATTCAAAGCTCACTTGTCTCCACACAGAAGCATGAATACTCAGCTCACCCTGACAGCTCATGACTGTCAGATTCTCTGCAGCCTTTTGCAATGCAAGAACACAGACCACCAGGCTGGTCTCAAACTCATCCCTCAGGTGATTCGCCTGCTTCAGCCTCCCAAAGTGCTGGGATTATAGGTGTGAGCCACCATGCCCGGCCTAATTAGGTATTTTTTTAAATGGCTAAGAGACACTTTAAGTGTTCTCACCATACACAAAAAAAGGTGTAAGTATGTGAAATAGTGCACATGTTAATTAGTTTAATTCAGTCCTTCATCAATGTATACATATTTCAAAACACGTTGTGCACAATAAGTATATACAATTTTTATTAGTCAATTTTTTAATTCATTAATTAATAAAGGAGCGTGCTGCTCAGTGCTCAGTGAGATCTAATTCACTGGCTGATTCTGAAGGAGAGGCCCTGCCTGTATCACTTACACTCACTGAACCTTAACTGCTTTATCTACAAAACAGGAAAATATTGGAGGCTGTTGTACAAATTGAAAGAACTGTCGTCCTCTGCACACCTGGCCTCCTCACACCCTTTCCCTGCCTCTGTGAGATTCAGGGTGGCCTCTAGCACAGGGCCAGGGGACTTAGTTTTTATTTCCATTCGAGACTAGCTAGGGGTGAACCCAAAGCTGGGTGCCACATGAGCCGGACCCCAAGAGTGCAAAATAAAAGTCAGGATTGCCAGAGTTTCCTCTCTCAATTCCCGGCTAAAAGTACCAGCCATCTCATGTCCTTAAAGCCTGGGAAGTGAGGAGCATACCGTGTCTCCTTCAAATCAAATGAAACGAAGTGCATGTTTTGTGAAAAGATTCTCTAGAACAGAAAAACACTGAATGGGATAAAAGTGGCTTGCCAAAAACAGCACCTCAGGTTCTGAAGCTGTTACAGGTGGGTACCTCATACAACATGACACCAGCTTTCAGAATTGAGGAGAGCATGGGTTGGAGGCTATATTGGTCTGTTTTCACACTGCTGATAGACATCCCCAAGACTGGGAAATTTACAAAAGAAAGGTTTAATTGGACTTACAGTTCTACATGGCTGCGGAAACCTCACAATCATAATGGAAGGCAAAAGACGCATCCCACATGGTGAGACAAGAGAAGAGAGCTTGCGCAGGGAAAAACCATCAGATCTCTTGAAATTCACTATAATGAGAACAGTGCAGAAGACACGTCCCCATAATTCAATCACTTCCCACTGGGTTTCCATTGCTACCAGGGCTTCCAAAGGATTTGTGGGACACACGGGAATTGTGGGAGCTAAAATTCAAGGTGAGATTTGGGTGGGGATGCAGCCAGACCATATCAGAGGCCCCAGGTGTTTCAATCACCTTTGCTTCTAGATTTTTTTTTTTTTTTGAGAAAGAATCTCACTCTGTCACCAGGCGCCAGGCTGGAGTGCAGTGGCACGATCCCGGCTCACTGCAGCCTCCATACATTTTACAGGTGTAGAGGAGAGGCCTCTTTGCACAGGTGGCAATATTAAATCTGTGACATTGTATCACGCCCAAGTCTGTAGCCCGGCAACAAGGGGGTGGGTCAGGTGCTGGTCCTAGGCTCTGCTCTAACAGATCACTTTGGCCAAATTATTTCCTCTCTCTGGGTTTAGTTTCCCTACAAGATACAAAAATTAGATGTCATGATGCCTAAGTTCTTTTCTAGTCTCAATATGTGTGATTCCAAATGAATGGTTATAACAGACTGAATAAACGAGATATATGTGGAAAAGCAAATATTTGACACAGATTTTGTCTGGAGGAAATTTTAATGTTTTGTCGGGTAATGCTCTTGTTGATAGTCAAGAGTGTCGTCTGGTTCCCATAACGGGCAGTAATGGAGGAACTAATGGTTCCAGGAAGGCAGGCGGCCTTGTAGGGGCCATGGTGGGGCTCCAACACGGCTGAAGCAAGCCCTGCACATCCCAGTCTACTGCTAACAAAGCAAAGGGCCTAGGCAAATTCAAGTCTAGAAGAGGGGAGAGAATTAACTGCAGGAGGCAGAGTTTGGGAGCAATGTCCTAAGAAAATGAGCTCACTGGGAGGGCACTCTGCTGCAGTCAGCAGCCCCTTGACATCCCAGGGACACCATGGTACACCTGGGGGCAACAGGATTCCAATCCCAGGTGTGCTTAAAGACCACCAGAGAGGGTGAGGTGTGGGAATAGTGAGAATACACATGCTCAGGGGAGTGGTGGGAATAGTGAGAATGCATATGCTAAGGAGAGTGATGAGAATAGTGAGAATACGTATGCTCAGGAGAGTGGTGGGAATAGTGAGAATACGAATGCTCGGGAGACTGATGGGAAGAGTGAGAATACGTATGCTCAGGAGAGTGGTGGGAATAGTGAGAATGCATATGCTTAGGAGAGTGATGAGAATAGTGAGAATACGTATGTTCAGGAGAATGGTGGGAACAGTGAGAATATGTATGCTCAGGAGAGTGATGGGAAAAGTGAGAATATGTATGCTCAGGAGAGTGGTGGGAACAGTGAGAATACGTATGCTCAGGAGAATGGTGGGAATAGTGAGAATACGTGTGCTCAGGAGAGTGATGGGAAGAGTGAGAATACGTATGCTCAGGAGAGTGATGGGAAGAGTGAGAATACGTATGCTCAGGAGAGTGATGGGAAGAGTGAGAATACATAAGCTCAGGAGAGTGGTGGAAATAGTAAGAATACATATGTTCAGGAGAATGGTGGGAACAGTGAGAATACATATGCTCAGGAGAGTGATGGGAATAGTGAGAATACGTATGCTCAGGAGAGTGGTGGGAATAGAATACATATGCTCAGGAGAGTGATGGGAATAGTGAGAATATGTATGCTCAGGAGAGTGGTGGGAATAGTGAGAACACGTATGCTCAGGAGAGTGAGCTCCTCTACTAACCAAGTGGCTTGCAAACCTGTCTAGACATTAGAATACACTGGGAAGCTTTCCAAAAATCAGATTCCCAGACCTCAGCTTGGTACAAATGTCTAGATGTCTGGCCCAAGAATATGTATGTTTTTAGGACCTCCCACCCGTTTCTGATCATGAGCTGGTGAGTACAGAATCTCTTCATAGATATGCTGGGCATATTGACCAAACTCAACAGGAAAGCAAAATGGGTACTACAGGTTTTACTTGTTTTCATTTTTTTGGAAGAAAGAGAGAAGGTAGCAGAGGTGAAAAGAAATGCAGGATGGAGTTTCAAACCTTCACAAATTCCTTCTCAAGAATCCTCCATATTACCAGCCTGGGCAACATGGCAAGACCCCATCTCTACAAAAACACAAAAATTAGCCAAGCGTAGTGGTGCATGACTGTCATCCCAGATACTTGAGAGGCTGAGGTGGGAGGATCAGATCACCTGAGCCCAGGGAGGTTGAGGCTGCAGTGAGCTGTGACTGCACCATGGCACTCCAGCCTGGAAGACACAGGGAAAACCTGTCTCAGGAAAAGAAGAATCCTCCCCATGGGCAAGTGGAGGAATCTCTGGCTCTGGCTTGTGGCCCAGCCTCTCCCAACAACTCTGATTTTGCCAAGTCCTGTCTACAGCCCTCTGGCTTCTACTTATCCTCAAAACCAGGTCACCAGCATCAACAGGCTGGGAGCAAAGGAGCCTGAATTTGTGAGGAGGTGCCTGTCCAAAAATGTCCCCATGCTTGCCACTATGTCTTTTCTTACCTTATAGTGCAGAAAAACTTACATTGGGAAGATGTTTTCATACAACTCAAGGGCAAGATCATATTTCCTAGCCCCCCTCTATAGGCATTGGGTCAGCTAAATTAGGGAGATTAGAATTGACCCTCGTAAAATATTTCCAAGCTCCCATTTCCAAACCCTCTTATCTTCCAAAGCTGTTGCCCTCGGTCTGTCTGTACTGATTCTTTATGAGCTTGTCTGTGTTTCTAGGACCCCATTCGCCCACTGACTCTTCTATCTCATCAAGTGTCTATCATGGGGTAGCCATGTCACAAAATGCTGGGGTCACAAAAATATGAAGGCGTCATCCCTGGACTTAACAACTCTACAAGCTATCTTCTCCCACTCCACCTCTAACACATTGAGCATCTATGATAAACGCACTCTCTGTGATGTATAAAGAGTACTCACTTCCTTCTTCTGCACATCAGGGAGTAGGACTGAGACTGTGGTTTTAAACTTATGTTCTGTGTAGACCTTGTTCTAGAACACTGCTAGAAACGGGGCTCATGGTATACAGGACTGCTAGAAGGCAGGCTCGTAGTATACAGGGCACTTACCAGCTAAATCTGTCTCCTCCCCACATCAGCATTTTTTACTTCTTGTATGAATTGTATGAATTATTGTTTTAATGACACGCTTTCAAAATTCCTGGTGAAGATGAGATGTAAGGTTCTTATCAGAGTTTGCATTCTATAGTTTTGATATCATATTTGGAGGAGCTTTAAATAAAGAAGACTTCGGTTAATGACAGAGGTCAGAGGGAACCACTGTAAGGAGCCATCTTAAAGCCACACATGCTGAAAGGAAAGTACTAGTTTTGAGTTACTCTCTTGAAACTAAGCATGGGCAGAGGATTGGAAAGTGTCCAGATACTTTCCCACTACCAGAATAGATTTGAATGATCACCTGGAAGCTTCCAAAATTATAGGTGTTAACGTGGTTATTTTTATCAGTTGACGCTTCAAAAGAAAATCTGATGTGTTCCATATTAGGCAAATGCTGATATTCATATTCCATGACTAAGTTATTCATCATTTCCTTATTCTAAGTGTCTAAGTGAATACTACATGCCCAGTGTATTTGTTCATTTTCATGTTTCTGATAAAGACATACTGGAAACTGGGAATAAAAAGAGATTTAATTGGACTTACAGTTCCACATGGCTGGGGAGGCCTCAGAATCATGGCAGGAGGTAAAAGGCACTTCTTACATAGTGGCAACAAGAAAAAAAATGAGGAAGCACCACAAGCAGAAATCCCTTTTAGATAAATCCACCAGATCTCATGAGGCTTAGTCACTATCACCCAAATAGCATGGGAAAGACAGACCCCCATGATTTAGTTACCTCCCCCTGGGTCCCTCCCACAACATGTAGGAATTCTGGGAGATACATTTCAAGTTGAAATTTGCATAGGAACACACCAAACCATATCACCCAGATATTTAATAGCAATAAAATACTTAAGTATTTGATCTGTTTACATAACTTCCCAGGAAATTGTGTTTTTATGTTTTACAAAGCTGAAATAGTGGGGCTCAAAATAATACAGACATTAATTTTTTACACTTTCTAAATTCATGTTGAGAATTAGTTTGTTGAATAGCTTTATGATGTCAATTTTAGGCAGGGATTCTCTGCCTTTCAATGTCACATTGCAATGCAAATTTTCAGTCTGCAATAGATTTACCAAAATTATTGGTCTTATATTATTACTTACACAATTTTCAGAAATAAGAAAACATACAGATCGGTGGAAGTGTTCCAACTGCCATAACTGTAAAGGCCATGTTTCTGAGGCTCGTGGCACTCTCCCTCCTTTGTGTTCTCTTGAATGGACAGCATTCAGGAAATGGCTTTCATTTTATGGAAGATTCAATCATTCTGACAAGACAGTCTTTTTTTCTATGTCTGACAACATGCATAAAATGAAAATGAGAGTGAAAAATTGATTTTGACTAAAAACTAAATTGGCAAGTGTAATCAGCGTCTTGAACGCAGTAAGGGCTTCTATGCTCCTCGCCTTCATCTATCCAAACTGTCCTGTCACAGCGTCTCCTGCCTGGCCTGGCCCCGCAGCCGAGGCTGCACACGCTTGTGGAAGCTGCATGGAGGTGGAGAGCAGTGGACCCCAGATCAGGCGAGTGGCTGGGAGCCAGGGCATGGCTCGCTCGCAGTGGTGCTGTGAGGGTGGCCCATGCATCGTGAGCCATGTGGGGGCCCCAGCCAGACTCTACCTGCCTGTGAAGCTGGTTTCCAGGTTCAATTCCTAGTCTCAGCTCTTTCCTTTTTACCCAGAAACTGGAAAACAAACCCTACCAGGGTCCTGGTTCCTGTCCCGGTCCTCTGAGCTCCTCCAGGCCACCTTGGTAGGACCCGCTGGCTGTGCCAGGTTCTACTACAGCTGGGTCTGGAGATGCTGGGCACTCAATGCTATGTGCACTCCCTTGGGTCAGTAGATGCTGATTCCAGTATTTCAGACTGACCTGAGGGAGGGTGTTGAAGCTGCATGTCCGCCCTTCCTGGCGGATCCTCCGCCTCCTGTCTTCACGATTCTGGTGTGCAGGAGTTTTCTTTGTCAGTAGAGATAGAATGGGCCACTTTGAATGGTCCATGTTTTCTGATCCTAGTGATAAGAATAGGAATTGGGAAGATATATAAAGTACTTCTGGAGCTTAAAAAATTCTTTCACATGAATTAACTCATTTATTTTCTTTGTACACACTAAAAGCCTGAGGATGCACAAAGAATAAAGAAATGGCATTTATTAAGGCTGCCTACTCTGTGGTAGTTGTGTTTTTAGTCCTTATAGCAGTACTGCTAATAACACATCCCTTCCATTTCACAGAAGGATAAACAGCCACCGATAAGGTAAAGGAGTCTGTCATGGTCAGGGCTGTGGTGAGTGACAGCTGAACCAGAATGCAGCTCTCCAGCCTCCAAATAGCATGATTTTCCTGCTTTGCATGTCTGCACTCATTATCCAAATGCCACTGGATGAGTGCATCCACAGTCTTTACCAGCTGGTTTCTTTGGTCCCCACTATGAACCTACTCATGCCTGCAGCTGAAGGACGTTTCCAGAAAGCCTCCAGCACAAGTGAGAAATCTTCTCCCATGATAGCTGAGCATGGGAGAAGACACAGATGTAGCCTCTAAGCCCTCTGGACACAGAAGCCATCTGAATCTCTTCCACCCTAAGGAAACCCTGCTGGCCAAGGGGGATCCAGCAGCCTTCGGTGCTATGGCTGAGGCCAAGAGGTGGAGGAGTTATGTTACCCAAAGGAAATTAGTCAGGAGTGGATTCCTGCAGCCCATCCAAACCAAAGTGAGTGGATAGTTAAAAACTCAGGAGGTCAGATGCCAATGACAAGATCGCAGAGGGAGACTGAGCTGGCTGCAGCAGGTAGAGTGAGCAGGACAGTGCCCTGCTGGGAAGGACACATTGCACCTGCCTGAGGGCAGCATCCAGAGACTTAGGAAGCCCCCAGCCTACCATTCTCACCCCAGAACAGAGTCATAGCAGTTGAAATAGTTAAGGAAATAAGTAGGTGAGAAGTGTAGACGTGTATTTTTGGGAGAAAGAAGAGTGAGTAGGCTCCTAGGATTGAGTGGCTTTTGGGAGTTCAGGGTTCAGGGTTCCCTCTTTCCTTTGGTTCCAGGGAACTGCTGCTGGATTTGAGCTCTGCCCCCCAAAAAAAAATGCTAACTCTGAATTCAAGGGCAGCACAAGGGGACCCAGGTTAGAGTTAGGACTGAAATGCAAGGCAAAGTTTCCTGTGTTTGGAAAAAAAAACAAAGCGATGCCTCCAAGAGCCATGAGAAGGAGAAAAGCACGATTCCAAGGACAACCATGGCTCTGATTTAAGTGCCAGCATGCAACAGGATGCAGCTTAGTGGCCAGAGAAGACAACTTTGAAGAGCTCTCTGCTGCTTTTTAAATAAGAATTTACAGAGGGAGACTATGGCTAAGAGAGCGGGTACCCAGAGATTGACCCAGCGCCCCCAGGAGCCACGTGGACACTGCCTTTTGATGACGATGCCAGTGCGCAGAGGTGGCCTGCCCACAGCCCTGCGTCCATTCTGTCCTCGCTTTGATAAAAATCAGTCACTCACCAAGAAAATCAGGGGTGATCTGGAGGAAAAATGGGGAGAGAAGACTAGTTTCGCCTGTAACCTGAGTAGCGAATCTAATACCTACTTCCATAAAAAAAAAAAAAAAAAAAAAGACAGAATTGATAATTCACCTTTTTCACCTAATTTCCTCAGTCTGCAAACCTGGCAATAGGGAACACTCTAAAGTCAACCCGAACAGCACTGAGATCATCCCGGCGAACACAGGAAGTTCCCCCTTTGTATAAATCAGCAAAAGAACATCTGCATTCCTAGGAGAACCTAGTTGATTTACAAAACAGTGACTAATAGGCTCATGCAGAAAGAACCCTAAAAGAGAAAAATGTAGAACAGCTTCACCACTGACAAAACAAACATTCATCAACTACGCTTCGTGTTAGGAAAAGACAGTTTCACTATATTTACTAACATCTATAAATTTTAAAGATTTTCCCTCCATCCTGTTTCTCGGCTTGTGGACTCCAACTCAGCAGGCTCAGACGTCTTCCCTCCTTGGCGGGCCTGGCTCTGCCACCTGGCATCCAGCCTTCCTGATCCAGCCCCTCCTTCCCAGCATGTCATGTCCCCTTGACTCCCAGCTATACTGCCCACCACGTCACGCCGGGTCTGAATGGTTGGGAGAGCAGCACGTCGCACACCTGGCCCCTCACCCCCTCTCCTCCTCCCTAATCCCTCACTCAAAGAGTTCACTCAGGTCGGCTGGTTCCTCGTGCCCTCCACGCCACTGCCTTCATTTCCTTTTTCCTCCAAGAACTCTTCATGCTCAGGTAGTGCTTGTATCCCCCCAAATTCATATTTGAAATCATAACCCCCAAATTCACATTTGAAATCCTAATACCCTAATATGAGGGTATTGGGAGGTGGGGCCTTCAGGAGGTGATGAGGGTAGAACCCCAGAAATCAGGTTAGTGCCCTTACAAAAGGGACCACAGAGAGCCACCCCACTCTTCCATCATGTGAGGACACAGCCAGAAGCCGCTGTCTATGAAGAACAGCCCCTCCCCAGACACCAAATCTGCTGGTGCCTTGATCTTAGGCTTCTAAACTTCCAGAACTGAGGTCCATCAATTTTTGTTTATTATAAGCCAACCAGTGCATAGTGTTTTGTTACAGAAGCCTAAATGGGTTAAATAGTTAACGTTTAGATTCACCATCTCACACCATTCCCTCATTGCTCCAGGCATGCTACAACTAGATGGCTGGCTATAGTTTTCCTACAACTAGGAAAGCCTATAATCGTATTTGATTTATTCACCTCTCAAACATTTGGAAACACAAACACGATGCCAAATGCTGTCCTCAAGTGCACAGTCTGGTGAGCGACACCAAGACTTGGGCCTCAGAAGAACCATGATGACACAGGGTGGGGACTGAGGTGAATCCCAGGAGCAGAGAGCAACTTGCTGGTTCTAGGACTCTGTGTGGATCTCGGCCCACAGACAGCTTCTAGCAGGGCTTGGTGGCTGACTCTTGTGGCACATGAGTGAAGGGGACACTGGAGCACGGGTACTGGGAGGCAAGGTTCCTGAGCATCGAATGAAGGATTAACGTGAGAGTGAATTAACATGCAGGTTAAATTCTGTAAATTGGAGGGGTAGCCCATGATATCCATGATAGAAAAGAAAACTACAGGTGAAGAAGTGACTTACACCATCTCATAACCAGTGAGAGTCAGTCCAGAATTTAAAGCCAGAGTTTCTAACTCCAAATCCTGTGTTCAGAAACTGGAAGGAGAAAGAAAGCTAGCGATGGATGGCTACCAGATAGCATGACGCCTCCACCAGCCACACAGGTGGTACAGCAGGGTCAGTGTCAGGTTCATGGCTACACCAGATGTCATGCCAAGGCCTGAAGGGAGTGGGTCGATGAGCAGAAAGAATACTCAGGACCGTAGGCAGGTGAAAGATGATTTTATTCAGGAGCAGTTCTCATCAGCAGCTTTCTCACACTGTCCGCCCTGTCTCAGCTGCTTGAGCTGGCCCCACGGCTCCTTTCAGCAGCTGGCTCCCACACACAGCTGCGCAGCTGGCTCTCCCTTGCCATCAGGATCAGCAGCTTCACTCTCTCTCTGGGCACCAGTAAGCCAAGCTATGTCCTGGCTGACCCCTGTCCATCTGTGAAGATGGACAACTTCAGCTCTCTCTCTCTGGGCATGAGCATCTGCACAGTGTCAACAGGGCAATTATATCTTTTATAGAAAGTAGTGGCTTAGAACCAAATGATAAGCATTTCCTGTGTTGTGGCTGTGGTGGTGAGCTTCTCCATGGTATGTCTACATGGCTATAACAAGTGGAGTTATATGCCTGCACTCTAGATTCACCGAGTCACTCTGGATGTTTACCTCAGCCTATCCTTGACCAAAGCACAGCCCTTACCTGACAGTCGGGCTGCGCTTTCTGCCATGTCTGCTTTCGGTTGTCCTGACAACAGCTTGGTTTATAAATATTATTTCACAGTAAAGCCTATTAATTACAGTCCCACCTCCTTTGGGAGCTCACGCTTAACCAAGCAGAAGTGAGGACTTGCTGCCACCCTGGCCTAACTCTCTGCCCACAGTCAGACCCACACAGGAGATACATGTCACCAAACCACCAGGAAGAAAACCCACATGAAATGCCAGTGGCTGTGGATTTGTTTGGAGCTGCTCTTTTTTCGCAAGTTCAGTGAAAAGACAGCAGCCAGTGGTGGAGAGAATGCAGGATTTGGAGTCAGAAACAACAGCTTTAAGTTCCTGACGGACCCTAACTAGTTATGAGATGCTGTAAGACACTTAACTTCTTCACCTGCAGTTTTCTCTTCTACAAATTGGAGGGACATCACCGGACTCACATTAATCCTTCATTTGAAGCTTGGTGGATGATGTGGTTCAGCTCTAACCTTACCAAATCTTCCCTTGAATTATAATAATTCCCACATGTCAAGGGTGGGGCCAGGTGGAGATAACTGAATCATGGTGGTGGTTTCCCTTATATTGTTTTCATAATAGTGAATAAGTCTCCTTAGATCTGATGGTTTTATAAAGGGGAGTTCCCCCACACATGCTGTCTTGCCTGCTGTAGTATGAGATGTGACTTAGCTTCTCATTTGCCTTCTTCCATGACTGTGAGGCATCTCCTGCCCTGTGGAACTGTGAGTCAATCAAAACTCTTTCCTTTATAAATTACCCAATCTCAGGTATGTCTTTATTAGCAGTGTGAGAACAGAATAATACAGTAAACTGGTACCAGTTAATGGGGAGCTACTCTAAAGATACACGAAAATGTGGAAGCAACTTTGAAACTGAGTAGCAGGCAGAGGTTGATACCGTTTGGAGGACTCAGAAGAAGACAGGAAGATTTGGGAAACTTTGGAACTCCCTAGAGACCAGTTGAATGACTTTGACCAAAATGCTGATAGTGATATGGGTAATAAAGTCCAGGCTGAGGTGGTCTCAGATGAAGATGAGAAACTTGAAAATTGGAGCAAAGGTGACTCTGTGTTTTAGCAAAGAGAGTGGTGGCATTTTGCTCCAGCCCTAGAGACTCATGGAACTTTGAACTTAAGAGAGATGATTAAGAGAATCTGGTGGAAGAAATTTCTAAGCAGCAAAGCATTCAAGAGGTAACTTGGGTGCTGCTAAAAGTATTCAATTTTATGTATTCACAAAGATATGGTTTGAAATTGAAGCTCATGTTTTAAAGAAAAGCAGAGCATAAAAGTTTGGAATATTTGCAGCCTGCTTATGCAACAGAAAAGAAAAACTCGCTTTCTGAGGACAAATTCAAGCTGGCTGAAGAAATTTGCAAGAAGCCAAATGTTAATCACAAAGACAATGGGGAAAATGTCTCCAGGTCAGTCAGGAATTTCCATGGCAGCCCCTCCCATCACAGGCCCAGAGGCCTAGAAGGAAAAAATGGTTTTGTGAGCCTGGCCCAGGGCTCTGCTGCTTTGTGCAGTCTTGGGTATTGGTGCCCTGCATCCCAGCTATGGCTAAGCAGGCTAAGGTGGAGCTCAGGCCATTGCTTCAGAGGGTGCAAGCTCCAAGCCTTGGCAGCTTCCATGTGGTATTGAGCCTTTGGGTGCATACAAGTCAAGAATTGAGGTTTTGGAACTCTGCCTAGATTTTAGAAGATGTATGGAAATGCCTGGATGTCCAGATAAAAGTTTGCTGCAGGATCAGAGCCCTCATGGAGAACCTCTGCTAGAGCAGTGCAGAAAGAAAATGTGAGATAGGAGCCCAACAAACAGAGTCCCCACTGGGGCACTGCCTAGTGGAGCTGTGAGAAGGCCACCGTCCTCCAGACCCCAGAATGTCAGATCCACTGACAGCTTGCACCACACACCTGGAAAAGCTGTAGACACAACACCAGCCCATGAAAGCAGCCAGGAGTGGGGCTGTACCCTGCAAAGCCACAGGGGTGGAAATACCCAAGACCATGGGAGCCCATCTCTTGCATAAGCGTGACCTGGACATGAGACATGGAGTCAAAGGAGATCGTTTTGGAGCTTTAAGATTTGACTTCTCTTCTGGATTTCATACTTGCATGGGGCCTGAAGCCCCTTCATTTTGGCTAATTTCACCCATTTGGAATGGCTGTATTTACTTATTGCCTATACCTTCATTGTACGTAGGTGGAAGGGACTTGCCTTGTCTCAGATGAAACTTTGGACTTGGACTTTTGAGTTAATGTTGAAATGAGTTATGACTTTGGGGCACTGTTGGGGAAGCACGATTGGTTTTGAAATGTGAGGACATGAGATTTGGGAGGGGCCAGGGGCAGAATTATATGGTTTGGCTGTGGCCCCCACCCAAATCTCAACTTGAATTGTAATAATCCCTACATGTCAAGGGCAGGGCCAGGTGTAGATAATTGAATCAGTATAGAATCAACTATACTGTTCTCATGGCAGTGAATAAGTCTCATAAGATCTGATGGTTTTATAAAGGGGAGTTCCCCTGCACAAGCTCTCTTGCCTGCCACTATGTAAGACATCACTTTGCTCCTCTGCCAAGATTGTGAAGCCTCCCCAGCCACGTGGAACTGAGAGTCAATTAAACTTCTTTCCTTTATACATTACCCAGTCCTGGGTATGTCTTTATTAGCAGCATGAGAACAGACTAATACAGTGGAACATGAAGGTGTGTTCTGACTTGGGCAACTCTGTGGTCTTGATCATTAATTCTGGGAATGAAATAAACTCACAGTGTAGACCCCTGGATGATTATTCTTGTTCCATTTCACTTTACACCTGAAACAGTGTGGTGCTCAATTTCATGTGCCAGCTTGGCTGAATCATGGGAGCCTGTGGTAAACATTTCTGAGTGTGTCTGAGAGGACGTTTCTGGAAGAGGTTAGCATTTGAACTGATGGACTCAGTGAAGATCTCCTCCCAGTGCAAGTGGGCATCCTTCAATCTGTTGAGGGCCTAAACAAAAGGCAGAGGAATGGAGAATTCTGACTCCTCCTGCTTGCCTGTTGATCTGGAACCAGGATCTTCTCCTGCCCACGGACCGGGATTTATACCATCCACTCCCCGAGTTCTCAGGCCTTTGGACTCATACTGAATAACACCAGCAACTCTCCTGGGTCTGCACCTTGCACCCAGCAGATAGTGGGACTTCTCAGCTCCAAAATTGCATGTACTAACTCCCACAATCAATGTGTGTGTGTGTGTGTGTGTGTGTGCATGGTATGTGAACTTCTACTAATACAAACATATTGAAGATGACATCTTCCCCATGTTTAAACCTTCCAAACTCTACAAGTTTTGCCCTGCCTTTGGGGAGCAGACATGTAGCAGCAGGAGGAAGCCCTATTTTTTTCTCCGTATCTCCAGAGAATAAGTCATTTTCTTCCCTGTGTCCTCCCTGCCCTGTAGTGGGTAAGAAGGAGCCGCCACATCCAGGCTCCAGCACTGAGCATCTGGCTGAGGGTAGGGGAGGAAGGACTAATTGCTTGAGTGCAGCTCCTTAACTTCCACATTGTCTGAAGAGCTGCTCATGGCAAGGAGTTTCTTCACAGTCAGGCAGACACTGTGCTCCAAGTGAAAACAGCCCATCGAGGTCCACCTGGATGTCCTTGCACTTGATTGCAACCTCTGTGGGGCTGTTATAATCAGAGTGCAGCCAGCCTTGGGGTAGAGGTATCCACCGCACACAGTCTCAGCTCCAAACCTTCTCAGCATTTTGCATAGGTGAAGCCGTAAAGGCAACAGCAGCCAAGTGAGATCCTCAAATTTTCCTCGTACCTGGACATTTCCAAAGGCCTTCTCCCTGGCTGACTTCCCCCTATTGCCTGACTCTGTAATGCCATAATTCCCCACCTCTGAGCAGCCTAAAGTAACTTTTTACCTTCAGCCCAAACAGTTGACTCATCAGCAGTGGTTGCAGGCTTTCTGACATTTGTTTCCAAGTAAAAATAATGATTTTAGCCTGTTGCTCCTATTCATAAACTAAATCTCACATAGAACCCAGAAAACCCTGATTCATCTTCACCTCTTAAGAATGACTCTTTCTATGCTCATTAACTAAGAAAATGCTTTAGCTTTATTTTTAGAGCCTGTGTTTACACACATAAAATTGTGTTTGTTTTGAAAAGTAACTTTAAATCAAAACATTTAATTATTAAAAGTGCACATGCCTGAATGTGTGCCTAGATAACGTCTTAGCGCAGCAAACCATCTGTGTCCTGGCACAAACTGAGATGATATGCATGGGACATGATGTACTTCAGGAGCCTCCGCAAGTCATAGCTGAGTCAGTACTCACCTGGTTCTGTGGGGTTTTGCTGGATGACTCTTGTCTGTCGGGCTCTCAGCATCCAGGTGCACCTCTTGCCCTCACTAATCACACCCCACTGTCTTCCTCTACCCCACCCCCAATACTTCAGGAGTTGTAAGACTAAAATCTAAATTTCCCAGGCCCTCTGATAGTTCAGTTCCTGGATGCAGGTTAGGTTCTGCAACAAGATGCAGCTGCAGGTGGAGGTAAAGGCCACTTCCCAGCTGTTCTTATGCTTGACAAGTGTGCTCATTTTCTAGGGCTGCAGTGGAAAAGCGCCTGCTGTGAACTGCACTGTGTTCCCGAGAACTCTGATGCTGATGCTCTAACCCCCAACCCCAATGTGATGGTATTAGGAGGTGCAGCCTGTGGGAGGCAATTAGGTTGAGATGAGGCCATGAGGGGTGGCCCCTAGGAGAGGTTAGTGCTCTTATAAGGAGACACAGCAGAGCTCTCTGCAGCCAGGCTGAGATTACTACCTCATAAAATAGCTTGAGGGGACTGACTAGGTGCTCTTGGCCTTCTGCCTTCCGCCACGTGAGGATGCAGTGTTCATGCCTTCCGCTATGTGAGGCACCACCCTAGAAGCAGAGGGCAGGCCCTGCCAGACACTGAACCTCCCAGCACTTAGATCATGGAGTTCCAGCCTCCAGAACTGAAAAGAATACATGTCTGTTTTTATAAATGACTTAGTCTCAGATATTTTGTTATAGCATCAGGAACAGACTAGGACAATTAATCACCAATTCCTGTGCAATACCAAGAAATATTGCACATCTCTTCTATCCAATGCATCAACAAACCTGACAGCTCTACCTCACAGACATGTCCTGATCATCAATTACTTCTCCTTTGTCACCTTTACAGGCCCTATCATCTCTCATCCAGACACAGTTCCAACTCTTTTACTCTCCTGAGAACATAGATTGGGTTCTGTCAATCACTCACCTAAATCTCCCAGTGTCCTCACAGTGCCTCTAGATCAAGATGTCGAGGTCTAGCTGAAACATACAGGGTCCTACACGATCTGGCCCTGGCCCCATCACTCATTGCTCTGTTCTTCAAACAACCAAGCAAGTTTCTGCTGCTTCTGCTACCTACTATTCCAAACCACATCCACAGATGCAGGCTGGCTCCATCACATTACTCAAGGCTGATGCCATCTCAGAGGGGCCTTCCTTAGCCACCTGAATTAAAATAACTCCCTCTCCTACCAAGAGTCACCAGCCACCCTATTCCTCCATTTTTTGTCCTCACAGCTGATGGCACTGTCTGTGGCTTCAACAGCAAGAGTTTTCTTGCCCTGTTCCCCAGGGTCTGGAATAAAAACGTGTAGAATGAATCGATAAATGAAAATCCCCTAACTCTAAGGAGCTGGTCTACCTGGGAAAGCAAGAGATGCAAACAACAGGTTAGACAATCTTCAAGGGAGTATACAACCACAGGAGAAGGGTGAACAAGTCTTGTTCAACTCAAAAATATTTTTAAAAATAAATCTACATCAAAAAAGAAAATAAGTATCACTGAATAGCTTAAATCTCATACAAATGAATTCTAATGGACATCATAAGAAGGCCTATAATGGCCACGTAAAAATTAGCTTACAATAAACCCCAAACCCAAAACCTACTCCCGCAGTTGTCCTGGAGAGGGCAGACAGTCACACTAACGAGGAACTTTGATGAACTGGAAAAACAGACCAGTGGTGTTGATGCGCAGTTCTGTTGTGATTCCCTGATTGCCCACTCAGTGTACAAATTACTGACCCAAAGACACGGATGCTTCTGGTTTGAGGGTTACTGAACAAGTATCTGGGAACAGGTGTCCGCACACTTAAAAATAATTAAGGAGAGCACGGAGACTGTGTCTGTCCTACTGCCAGGATATGGAAGGGGCCAACAGAATGAGTAGTAAACTGAAGGGGACAGTTCTTCTGAAATTGGGCAGCCTCAGTTATTATTCTTGTACTAATTAATACTGACCTTAAAATTAAGGCTGACTCAGATATTTACACACCAAGATTCATTGTAGCTCATTACACACAGTAGCCAAAAGGTAGAAGCAGCCAAGAATCTATCAGATGAATGGATCAACAAAACATGGTCTATACATGCAGTGGAATATTATTCAGCCATGAAAAGGAATGAAGTTCTGACACATGCTACCACATGGATGAAGCTTGAGGACATCATGCCAAGTGAAATAAGCTGGTCACAAGAAGACAAACATTGTAGATCACACTTAAGAGAAATATTCAGAATAGATCAAGTCACAGAAACAAAAAATACATCAGAGGTTATGAGGTGGCTGAGAGGGGGAATTATTATTTAATGAGTGGAGAATTTTTGTTTGGAATGATTTTAAAAAAGTTTGTGAATATAATTAATGCTACAAAAAGCGAATGGAAAGTTTTGTTAAATATATTTTATGATACTTTTAAATCTTAATAAAACTAGTGAAGACATTGGATTAGACACTTTAAATGAGTGAATTGTAAAGTATGTGCATTATATATCATGAAAGCTGTTAAAAAGAAAAGAATGATTGACTGTCAAGGTTCACATTGAAACAGGATCTGTAACCCTTAGTCCAGTGTTCTAGATGTGGGATATAAAAATATCCTCTCCGTGCTCACTTCAGCAGCACATATACTAAAAATATCCTCTCCGTTTTAAAAATAACAAAGAAATCCCTTCAAGATGCAATTATTAGTTTGAAAACATTATCATGTATTGCACTGGCTTTTAGAACGTGTATTAGTCTGTTTTCAGGCTGCTGATAAAGACATACCTGAGACTGGACTATTTACAAAAGAAAAAGGTTTAACAGACTCAGAATTCCACGTGGTAGAGGAGGCCTCACAATCATGGTGGAAGGTGAAAGGCATGTCTCACGTGGTGGCAGACAAGAGAAGAGAATGAGAGCCGAGCAAAAAATGTTTCCCCTTATAAAACTATCAGATCTTGTGAGAATTACTACCAGGAGAACAGTATGGGGGAAACAGACCCCATGACTTAATTATCTCCCACCAGGTCCCTCCCATAGCATGAGGGGATTATGGGAGCTACAATTCAAGACAAGATTTGGGTGGGGACACAGCCAAACTATATCAGAGCTGGTGCATAGACAGGTACTTAACCTCACAGGCAGGACTTCATGTGACATTCATTCAACCTATGTCAGAAACACAGAGTGCCCGGCGCTCCCATTCCACAGGTGCTGGAGAGGCCTATTAAGCCCCACGCTGATTCCAAGAGAGGCCATTACCTAGGAAAATGTTTAATCATGTGTTTGCATAGTTGATTCACTTGAAAAGTTATTTTCCAGAAATGTGTTCCCAAGTAATCAAGGTAGTGTCACCTCGGTGCCTTGCGTTATGGAACAAGTTGTGATGTTTCCTACTGAATATTAGTACTAGATAATTGCATCCTTACCTATCCTCAGAATTCACTCAAAAAAAATAGGCAATAGGTGGAAAATCAAAGAAGTCAAAATACGAGCAGAGTGAATGTGGCAGTGCTGAGACCGGCCTTGGGCAATCAGAGAATGCCCAATACTGAAAGCTTCCCTGGGACAAGGCAGTGCCAAGGACTGAGCCCCTTGTGGCCTGATGCCAGCACCAATTTCTGCTCTGATTGGGTTTCTTACAACCCAAAGCCCCAGCAATCCTTTCTTTGGGGTGCCAAACAGTTTTATTTATTTATTTATTTATTTTTGAGACAAAGTCTCACTCTGTCACCAAGGCTACAGTGCAATCTCCGCTCACTGCAACCTCCACCTCCTGGGTTCAAGCATTTCTCTTCCTCAGCCTCCAGGTAGAAGGGATTACAGGTGCCTGATACCACACCCAGCTATTTTTTGTTCATTTGTATTTTTAGTAGAGACGAAGTTTCACCATCTTGGCCAGGCTGATCTTGAACTCCTGACCTCGTGATCCACCTGCCTCGGCCTCGCAAAGTGCTGGGACTACAGGCGTGAGCCACTGCACCCAGCCAGCTTCTAATTTTTTATAACCCAGAAGGGCAGCCTCTTTGCATGGGCAAATGCAAACTCCACCAGACATAACCATTTGTGGCCACAAGATGATGTGAAACAAGCCACCCGCCAGTGCCGAGAGCCTCGCACCCTCTACTGCAGGGTCTCCAGGTGCGAGCTGCTCCCTCAACCACAGGAGTCATTACACGCACATGCCAGTTCCTGGAGATGATAACAAGTGAAATGGAGGTGGCTCCTTAAACATCGGAACACCTAACGCTACAAAATTAGTCTGCTAATGTTTGCAATCTGTTCCTCTTCTAAGCCCTTGCAAGGTGTCTTTCTGAAGCCAGGCTTCATGGTGGGTATTGAGAATATGATGGTAACAAACACAAAAAATCTCTGCTGCACAATAGTTATACCATAGAGCATTAGCTAAATGACAGCAATGAGTCACATGGCTGATTCTCCCCACATTCAGGCCATTCATGCTTAGGATGTGTAGGGGAGAGGAAGTCAGGGATAGGTGGGGAACTGGGGAATGAGCAGGGCAGCAAAGTATCTGCAGGAAACCAGGTTATTTAAGGAATCCTGCACCCCATGTTCATTGCAGCAGTATGCACAGTAGCCAAGATATGGAATCAACCTGGGTGTCTATCAACAAATGAAGGGGTAAAGAAAATGTGGCACATATATGGAATGGAGTACTATTCAGCCATGAAAAATAGTAAAAATTGTGGGTACATGAATGAGCCTGGAGGTTCTATGTTAAGTAAGTCAGGTGCAGAAGTTTACATACCACAGGTTTCCACTAATATGTAGAAGCTAAAAAAGTGAATCGAGGGAGGTGGAGAGAAGAATAGTGGTTCCCAGGGCCTGAGAAGGTTGGGGGGAGAAGAGAAGAAAGGAGGGAGGTTAATGGGTACAAAGCTACATTAGATGGGAGAAATAAACTCTCATGTTCAATAGCACCATTGGGAGACTAGTGAAAACAGTAATCTACTGTGTATTTCAGGATAGCTGGAAAAGATTTGGAATGCTCCCAACACATGGAAATGATAAATATTTGAGGTGATGTATATCCTAAATACTTTAATTTCATGGCTACACATTGTACAGATGTATCAAATGCTATAGATGTGTAGTCTATAAATATGTACAGTTTTATGTATTGATTTAAAAAAAGTATCTGAAGGAAGGAAGGAGTCTTTAGACAAAGAAAGCTTCACCTCAGAAGGCCTGTAGGGACCCTGCCTACCCTTAGCATTTCCCACACTGCTGAAAGGACTGCACTGTATGTGTAACTGACCCCAGGATGAGCAAAGAGTCCTTCAGAAAACAGATTCCTACAAATTCCCTCAATGCAATTCTGCTAGTTCTAAGTAGGAAACTCAACACCAGATACCTGGGGCAGAAGGCTCAGTACCCAGCAATGGCAATGTGGCACCCACAGCACCAGGCAGCCCTCTCCCTGCCTCTTTCCAGGAGAGATTCCCTCCTCCACCCAGCAATGGCAATGTGACACCCGCAGCACCAGGCAGCCATCTCCCTGCCTCTTCCCAGGAGAGATTCCCTCCTCCACCCAGCAATGGCAACGTGGCACCCGCAGCACCAGGCAGCCATCTCCCTGCCTCTTCCCAGGAGAGATTCCCTCCTCCACCCAGCAATGGCAATGTGGCACCCACAGTGCCAGGCAGCCGTCTCCCTGCCTATTCTCAAGAGAAAAGTTCCCTTTCCCTCCATTCTTGCCTCTCTTCCTTCCAGGAACACTTGCACATCTATCACATACTCACACTCTCCTGGATAGGTGCTCAGTTCAAGCGACGAACAGAACCAAGCCCTTGCCCTGTAATGCTAGGATTTTCACTGGAGAAACATTTAAATAAATAAACAAATAATGGATTCACAATTTAATATTATAAAGTGATGTGTTCAGTGAAAGGCAAGAGAAGGAAGGAAGCTGGGGGAAGTGGAGAGCATGACAGTTGTGGATTCCACCTGACAATGAAGAGAGCGGAGATGTGACAGGAAAGATGGATCTGGGCATGGGGCCTCCCTTGTGTCAGGCACTGCCATGCCTGAGTCCCCTGCAGGAAGGAGAAGCACCTCCATGGAGAAGAGTTGCTGCAGACAGCCCCGTGGGAGAGGCCCAGCCCAGCATCAGGCCAGAGGAGACAAGCCTTTGATTAATTCATTCATTGAAAGTGTTCTGTGGGGCAGATAAATAGAATATTTGAAATCTCAGAAAATCTCAAGCCTAAAGTTGACATCACCAGTAACAAACTTCTCACATCCCAGAATAAAGATCCTTCCTAGGACCAAGAGATGAAAGGTACTTTCCTACCTAGCAATGCTCTGAGAAGCACTTCCACCAGTGAAACTGGTTTCTTTCTTGTCCCTGGACTCAACCAACTGCGAAGCCTGCTCTTTGCAGGGCAAGATGACTTGGCTGGCCCAGCCCCTGGGAATACCTTAGGGAGCAAAGGCCTTGTGTCCAGGACACCCCAGGCCCCCATCCTGCTGCAAGCCCAGGTGTTTCTCTTCCTGCTAGACTTGCTGACCTCCTGGGGTTCCCGGAGCCGTGACCACTTACTTCACGATAAACCTCCCGATCCTTAGGTGTGAATCCCTAGCACACTCCTATTTCCTGATCCTGATAATTTTATTCCCTGTTCCTTATCCAACAGAGACAGCATGAGTCAACAAAGATGCACACTCGAACCACAGAGCCAGGTCCCTGACTTCACAGAGCTTAGGCTCTGCAGTGGGGTTCTCAGCCCTAGAAGCACATTAAAATCACCTGGGAGCATTTTTAAAATAGTCGTATGCTGGCCCCACCCCAAAGCAGGAAAACTGGTGTCCTTATGGGTGGAACCTAGGCACTGGTATTCTTTAATAACTCTGAGATATTTGGATGTACAACCAAGATGACCTACAGATGTTCCTTGGGGCATACAGGCATAGATGCTTTTAAGGGAATTTATTCTCAAACCCTTGACTTTTAAGTCATTTTTCTGAATATTTATTCCCTTGAAATGGAGGCTGTGGCTCTCCTTTTCCATCAGGTCCATCACAAAGCCTTCTCCCACTCCCACTGGAGCTTTGCAAGTGTGCACTGCTCTGCGATGGGAAGCCTTACCATTGCCACACAACGAGCAGCTCTACTCCTCCATGTAGGGAAAGTGTTTCTCCTCATTTTCAGGCAAGAAATACTGCTGCAAGGTATTTCCTGCATGCTTGCTTTCAACAAAAATCAAGGGAAGATTTGATTGAGATGTTAAGTAATTGATGATTATAATAAATTTTTGATAATATATCAATTATATAATTTTTAGCTTCTAATTAAGATGGCATTCAAAGAGGAACAAGCACCTATGAAATAACTTTTATTTTCATCAAGTTATTTCCCTGAACAGCATTCATCACTACTTACATCTATAACAAAAATAAGAACAGAGTTGATGCTAAAATAGATCTCATTATAGATATACAGCTATTAGCTCTGGCAATAATAGCACACATGAACACATAACTTAAAAGGGGAAAAACTGACAAATCAGAGACCCAACAAATTAACAGAGCCATTTCCAATAGTGCTTTTTGTATGTTTAATAATTGTTGAAATTGGTGTTTTAGTTTTTATCAATTTTGTACTATTATAGTGATAATTTAATTACAAAGAATTCTAATACTTTCAGCCTTTTAGTCAAAAGAATTTTTAAAACTCAGTCCATATGCGTATCTTTAAATAAACAGGACAACACAATCAATAAATGACCTTTGCTCTTTAAAATATTATTTTAAGACACAATTATCTGCAAAAAGCAGAATGGAATTACGAGCCCAAGGAAAAAAAGCATGAAACATTTCTAATTAATGAAAAACATGTTCATGTGACTTTTAATCAATTAGTGATATCAAATCTCTATGATGTCTAGATTACATTGTATAATAATATACATTATAAAGTGTTAATAGTTACAGACCCTGGAACTTAATTGCTTTGTAAGTATTTGAAATTATGACAAAAATGTTTAGAATTCAATCTAAAAATGCATAAATGAGCACATAATATTTCCAAAGTATTTTAGAGTGTATGTGAACAAAAGTACATGAAACCGCTGGTCAAGAACCTCAGTTCCCATCACCTACCATCTAACATGAACACGATCGACATTTCCTAGCTTCAATCTACCAGTTCTTTGCTGGGCTCTCGTATTGGTATTTCATGGGAAAGGAACAGCAGCCTGACTAGCTCCCTTCTGGAAAAGAGTGATTTTCTGAAATTACAAGACTCCAGGGAGAGAACAAGGATTGGAACCATGGAACTCTGATGCCCAGGCTTCCCAAAGCAGAGAAGTCTGAGTTCTTTCTGCCAGAGAGTGAGAGAGAAAGGTGAAACGGGGCCAGTAGAGGAGCCACATTCTCTTTGCAGTGCTTTCATTCACCTTGACGTTCTTTTTTCCTTTTTGTGCTAAGATAGTTCACCAGAAAATTGTCTTAATAAAGACTGAAATACGCAGAGCCTTGATATGTCATAAATCTTACCAAAGACAGTGTTTAAAGTTCTCCAGAACCTGACTGAACAAAAGAGAGTTACATAAAAGAAGGACTGAGTGTGTGTTGGCAGAAAGTGTCAGACAGATAGCAAATGAGAGCGTCGTTTCCAATAGTGAAGGGGATCCCAGGCGTTCACATGGATGCATGGAGAGGTGTGTGTGCGCGTGCGCACACACACACACACACACACACAGGCAGACACATACAGAGATGCAAATGCTCACAGATACACACATAGACAGAGATGCACGCACAGATGCACAGAGAGAGATGAACACACAAAGATATCCGCATACAGAAATGCACACACACCCAGAGGCACACACAGATGCACATGCACAGATACACAGAGAGAGATGCAGAAACAGATGTACAAAGAGATGCACGCACACACAAATACACACACAGAGATGTACACACAGAGATGCACACACACAGATGCACACACAGAGGTGTACACACAAATACACACACAGAGATGTGCACACAGAGATGTACACACAGATGCACACACAGAGGTGCACACACAGAGGTGTACACACAGAGATGCACACAGAGATGTACACACAGAGATGCACAGAGATGTACACACAGAGATGCACACACACAGATGCAGAGATGCACAGAGATGTACACACAGAGATGCACAGAGATGTACACACAGAGATGCACACACAGATGCAGAGATGCACACACAGAGATGTACACACAGATGCACACACAGAGATGCACACACAGAGATGCACAGAGATGTACACACAGATGCACACACACACAGACACAGATACACACAGTCACAACACTAGAGCTCACAGACCACCGTCTCCTGTGGCTGCATTGGACTTCCCTCAACACCACCAAAAAGGCGGCCTATGTGACAGGTTACACCCTGTATCAATCAAAAGAACAAGTGTCAGACCTGAGAAAGTAATAAAGCCCACCTAGGGACAAGATGTAGCTGATATGTTCAAGAGAAATGCCTCCTGACACTCCATTTTTCTGTCAACAGCAGGTGTGGAATGGGAGGGCTAGATTACAGAAATATTTTGTAAGCCCTCAAAATACCTTCCTCACTGGAGATGGTGCAGGCATAAAATGATAATGCTAACGTTTCAATTAGCAAAGCAATTGAAACAGACGAAGTACCCATCAGGTGGGTCAGGTCTGTGGGATAAGGAGTAACAGAGTGAAAAAAACAATCAATTCTGAAATGTAGTAAAGAAGGTCGAAAACGAAGCACCTCGTGAAGACTATCTCTGGTTTCTGCTCTACCCGGCATCAGAATCTCTACAGGTATCAGGTGGGGAAGCTCTGAAACCATGGTAAGCCATGAGGTAATTTCTGAGATGTTACCGTGGCTCATAGCAGCTACGGGAACATCATTCTGAAACCACTTTCAAGGTCATCAAGAAAATCAACCTGGTGCAGCCCCCAAAAGCAAAGTTTGGAGCCAGCGGCATGGTTCAAATCCTGAACTTGGAAGCTTGATAAAACCCCTTGCAGGTTAGTGTCCCTGTGTGTACAAATGGAAAATGTAGGAACTGCCTCAAAGGGTTGCTAGAATAATTAATTGCGTCCCTTAGAACAGTGCTTGACACAACAAAATGCTCTGTTTCTAACGTTCTTTCAGTACAGGAAAGAATCTTTCTTGGAAGGTAATTTTTGAGAATCAAAATAATTTTCACTGAACACAGTGCCCAAGCCAGAATATGCTGTTTGGGATTAACAAAAAATAACAAAGCTGGTGTGGATGGGTGTGTGTGTGTGTGAGAGAGAGAGAGAGAGACAGAGAGTGTGAGAGACAGAGAAACATTCATAAATGGACTGAGATATTTGAAAGGAAGGGCTCCCAAAATGTCTTGAGGCCCAACACCTTCACTAGTATGACTCCTTCAGAGCAGGACAGCGCTGGAAATTCCGTAACAGATGCCATAGATCATTCAACAGTCAGGTGGGTAATAGAAGATCAAGAGCCATGTCTGAAGGCTGCCTTTACTGGGTAAATGCTTCAGATTTAGTTCTATGTCCATCTGGGGCACTCTGAAGCTAGTGTTTTTGAAGTCCTTGAGGGAAGGCTTGTGGATGGGGGTGTCATTTCAGTTCTGCTTTGGTTGCAATCATTGGACAGAGGTAATAATTTGAATGTGTTCATTCATTCCACCAACATGTGGGTAATTTAGTGTGATCTGGCACCATCCATTGAGGCAAATACAGAAGTGGAAAATGCATGGCCATGCCTCCAAAGGCACCTGCCTACATGTCCCCAAGGATCACATGGACAACCTAACACAGAGTGGTGTGGAGGAGGATGGGATTAACTGTGTGGGGGCAGAGAGAGAGTATGCAGGGGCTGAGTAGCTTCAGAATGAAGTAACAGCTCGAGTAGACTTTAGGGATGTAGGAGGCAGGGAGCGGGGAGAAGGCAGCGGGGTGCATGTTCAGAGAACTCTGGTGGATGGAACTGCAAGAGCGAAAGGCCAGATATAGGTGATGGGGAGGAAGGCAGCAAGCAAATCACACTGCCATGTGTGTACCTATGCAACAATTTTGCATGTTCTTCACATGTACCCCAAAATCGAAAATGCAATTAAAAAATAAATAAATAAATAATAAAATAAAAAATAAAAAGAATAAAGCAGTCTGGGATGTTCAGAGGTTCTGAAGTTTGGCATTTCCAAAGCGAGCAGTGAAGAGAAGCAAGAAAGGTGAACAGGGAGACGGGGAGAGGGATGGAAGGTGAGCTTAGAGAAGAAGAAAGGAGAGAAGCCAGTGCAGAAAGAAGTGGCTGACGTCTGCTATGTTTGTTTCAAAATCATTACTTTTATACCTTTAGAATCACACCTCATTCTTTATTCATCAATTATTTGTTGAAAAGTTTGCTTTCCTGTGTTGCCGGTATTGAAAATGTGTCTAGAAAAAATGCAGCTTATGGTGTGATATTATTCTTCCAGACACTCTGTCCTTTTGTTCTCATTAAAATGCTTTCCATTTTCTTCTGCACCCCGTAATATCATCTTCCGATTTACTTAGCACCTACCTCCATAACAACATATAATATTAGATATCTTGAAGTCAGTTTTTGGCTCAGCAGTTTCAATTAAAAAGTCAGTTTTGCTAATAATTGACAATAATAAACCTTTTTAACTCAAAATTGCTTACTGGTTTATAGCATTTGTAGCTTAATAAAATATTGATAACACTTTCAGCTTATTAAAATGCTTAAATCCTTAGGTACTATACACGGGATAAGAGTAAAACTGCCACATAGTTTCAAGAAAATAATTTCTATAATTTAAATACTAGTATTTCAATGACTTCATACTCATCCATTTTGCCATTATATTCTTATCATTTGAGTTAAAAATAATAGTCATTCTTTGTGCATCTTGAGATGACTGTAAAAGCAAATATGTTACCAAATGTTTCTCAGAACATTAAACATTTTGAAGTTATGGTTTCCAAGTCTTTGATGAAAACAAAAAAAAATTATTTTTAAAATGTGACCTCTTTCCTATTCTTGAAAGCTATTGCTTATTACAATCAGAGGGTGATTATTTTAAAACAACAGTTTGTTGTATCACAGAAATAAGAGAGTCAATAATTTCCAGCCTGAAAAACACGTTCAAATTTCTGATTTCAGTAAAAAGAATAATTCTTTTTGGTTTGTTTGCCTTTTGTGCAACTAGATATATGATGGTTTAGGTAAAATCTTCTCACCCCAGGGTTTCCTCCGTGCACAATTGCAGCAAAGAATACGAGGGAGAATTGTGTGATGAGACTGCATGGCGGCAGCACCTGTTAACGCTTGCCTCAAAAATAACACAATTTATAAAATATAACATATCAATACCTTATTGCTTTATTCTGTGGTGCCAACATCTCCTTAAAAACTCTACCAAGCCCCAATAAGCATCTATATTTAGAACACTATGGATGGTGACTTCTCATATCTTAAGGAAAATCCAGAAATAACTGTAGTGGGGAAGCTTATGAGTGTCAGGTCCCACAGACTTGGATCCCAATCCTTGTTTCCCGTCCACCAGCTGTGTGAGCTGGGCAAGTATGCACCTGTCCAAGTGACACATTAATACATAATGGTAATGTTATGAATGCATACTTCGTGAGACTGAGTGAAGTTTACATTAAGGGACACTGGTGAAACATTTAGCTCAGCATTTGGCAGGTGGTAAGTATGGTGAATTTTATGTGTCAAATTTACTCAGCCACACAGTGCCCAGATGAAACAGCGTTTCTGAATGTGTCTGTGAGGGTGTTTCTAGATGCGATCAGCATTGAAACGGGTGAACTCGGTAAAGCAAATTTCCCTCTCCAGTGTGGGAATCATACAATCCAAATCCACTCAGGGTCTGAAGAGGACACAAGGCAGACAAAGCAGGAATCTGCCCCTTCTGTCTCCTGCCTGCCCGCCTGCATGAGCTGAAACATCTCTCCTCCCGTTCTGGGACTAGCATCTGATTCACGCCATCAACCCGCCTCATTCTTAGACCTGTGGATCTGGACTGGAGCTATACCACCAGCTTTCTTGCATCTTCAGCTTACAGGTGGCAGATCATGGGATTTCACAGCCTCCATAACCACTTGACCCAATATCTCATAATAAATCTCCTTTTATGTATATGCATAGAGATATAGGAATATCCTATTGTTTCTGTTTCCCTGGAGAACCCTAATATGTCCATAATTGTTTATTTTCACTATTCCTATTACTACTGTGACTGCAATTATAGCATACAATGAAGTTTTTATTCACTCTATTAAGCTTGAATGGGAAATTCTAAGGACCATATATAGATCACCTTCAAGTGAAAGTTTAGGGGTTTATCAGAAAAACCAATTGTTCTTTCTACCTGCCCAGGGACCTTGTGATGTGGGGAGGGGCCAGTGCTTGAAATAAGGATTGACCGGTGAGCCAGGCATGACCCTGGCCATGGTGGTTGTTTATGGAGAGGCAGGTGACAAATGCAACCAGGCACAGAATTTTTCCTAGAAAAGAAAGTCATGCTGGCAGAGCATAAGCCTAGGTGTCTGACACCTGGGGAGAAGCTACCTGGGAAAGAATATGAACTCTAGAAAGGCAGTAAATTTTAACTCTTTCGTTCACTGTTGTAACACTAGTGCCCAGTATATGATGCAAAATGCCCGACACATTATTTAAATGTTCAAGAAATAACAGAATAAAAATATGTTAAATGAATGAAGTCAACACAGAGCAAAGCAGAGCTGAGAACAGGAGGAATTCCTATTTCTGAAACATCTTGTGAGCACTCATCTCCTTGGCCTAGAGACTGCACTTTGACTATTAGGTTCTTAAGCCAATAAATACCACTCCCTTTAAAAAAATCAATTATAATAATATAAATTTCATTTTTCTCACTTGCTACAGAGTCTTGACTACTACAAAAGATGTTTATAATGTTTCCAAAATTTACTGTGATCTCCCTGATTCTCAATCCTGAGAAAAATAGTTGGTTTTTTCCTTGTCTTCAGGATAATCGGTAACAATCCTGGCCTTAGAAGAAAATACATTTTATTGAAAAATAGCGTCATCCCCCTTTCAGCTATTCATCACACTCTAAGGGTCTTAGGATCATACCACATGTAGAGCCTCATTTTGTTTAGTTCTTCCCACTCTGAACTGCCTTTACTTAGGTGTGCAAAGTAACCATTGTGGGGATTTTAAACTAGCATCTCAGGTGATCTGAGTGAGAGTGGAGCAGGCTTTTTCTTTTTTTTTTTTTTGAGACAGAGTCTTGCTCTGTTGTCAGGCTGGAGTGCAGTGGCATGATCTTGGTTCACTGCAACCTCCACCTCCCAGGTTCAAGCAGTTCTCCTGCCTTGGCCCTCTGAGTAGCTGGGACTACAGGTGCGTGCCACCACACCTGGCTAATATTTTGTATTTTAGTAGAGATAGGGTTTTACCATGTTGTCCAGGATGGTCTTGTTCTTCTGACCGTATGATCCACCTGCCTCGGCCTCCCAAAGTGCTGGGATTACAGGCATGAGCCAACAGAGCAGCACTATTTATGGGCTCCTCTCACTGACCTAGAAGCCCAGGTGACTGTCTTCAAAGATCAACTTTATACAATGAATAAAACTCTACTCCACAAAATTATGATCTAAACAGAGAACAAATATTACACAGGTAATGGCAATTGAGGAATAATTGAACAGAAGCTAACTGCCGTAAAAGTTCGATTAGTAAACACAGAAATAGGACAAATGCACAGTAGTTGGCAACAACATGGCAGAGCAGTCTTCATAAAGGAGGAAGGACTAGATCTCAGATTTAAAGAATAAGAAGGAATTTGATAGAACAGAATTTGAAGAAACAGCATAAATTCTGAGGCTTGCTGGCAAATGGTATCTTTAGATGGTGTGCCTAGAGCATAGGGCAAGGGGTTCAGAGATTCAGTTAGAAGAGGGCCAAGGAATCAGATCATTGAGGATTTTAAACATGGACTAAAGCATTTGCACTCAGTGAAGAGACCTTGAGCCAAAAAGGGTTTGTTCAAGATTTAGAGCAGTGGAGTGATTTGAACTGATGAGGAGTTTCTAATGATACCTCTTGGGGAAGAATGAGGAGAGGACTGGAAAGGTGTGGAGGGTCATTGTATTAGTCCATTCTCACACTGCTACAAAGATACTACCTGATACTGGGTCATTTATAAAGGAAAAAAGTTTAATTGACTCACAGTTCTGTGTGGCTGGGGAGGCCTCAGGAAGCTTACAATCATGGAGAAGGCCAACCAGGCACCATTTTCACAAGGTGGCAGAAGGAGGAAGGTAAGCAGTTAAGATGGTTATAAAACCATCAGAGCAGTGATGCCCTCTCTCACCACTCCTATTCAACATAGTATTGGAAATTCTGGCCAGGGCAATCAGGCAAGAAAAAGAAATAAAAAATATTCAATTAGGAAAAGAGCCAAATTGTCTCTATTTGTAGACCACATGATTGTATATTTAGAAGACCCCAACATCTCAGCCCAAAATCTTAAGATGATCAGCAACTTCAGCAAAGTCTCAGGATACAAAATTAATGTGTAAAAATCACAAGCATTCTTATATATCAATAACAGACAAACAGAGAGCCAAATCATGAGTGAACACCCATTCACAATTGCTACAAAGATAATAAAATATCTAGGAATACAATTTACAAGGGATATGAAGGACGTCTTCAAGGAGAACAACAAACCACTGCTCAAGGAAATAAGGACACAAACAGATGAAAAACATTCCATGCTCATGGTTAGGAAGAATCAATATCGTGAAAATGGCCATACTGCCCAAAGTAATTTATAGATTCAATCAAACTACCATTGACATTCTACACAGAATTGGGAAAAAACACCTTAAATTTCATATGGAACCAAAAAAGAGCCAGCATAGCCAAGATAATCCTAAGCAGAAATAAAAAAAGCAAAGCTGGAGACATCATGCTACCTGACTTCAAACTATACTACAAGGCTACAGTAATCAAAACAGCATGGTACTGTACCAAAACAGAGATATAGACCAATGGAACAGAACAAAGGACTCAGAAGTAACACCACACATCTGCAACCATCTGATCTTTGACAAACTGGACAAAAACAAACAATGAGGAAAGGATTCCCTATTTAATAAATGCTGTTGGGAAAACTGGCTAGTCATACACAGAAAGCTGAAACTGGATCCCTTCCTTACACCTTATGCAAAAATTAAACCCAGATGGATTAAAAATTTAAACATAAGACCTAACACCATAAAAACTCTAAAAGAAAACCTAGGCAAAACCATTCAGGATATAGGCATAGGCAAGGACTTTATGATTAAAACACCAAAAGCAAAAGCAACAAAAGCCAAAATAGACAAATGAGACATAATTACACTTAACGGCTTCTGCACAGCAAAAGAAACTATCATTAGAGGGTACTGGCAACCAACAGAATGTGAAAAAATTTTGCAATTTACTCATCTGACAAAGGACTAATAACCAGAATCTACAAAGAACTTAAACAAATTTACAAGAAAAAAACAACCCCATTAAAAAGTGGGCAAAGGATATGAATAGACACTTTTCAAAAGAAGACATTTATGCTGTCAAAAAGCATATGAGGAAAAGCTCATCATCACTGGTCATTAGAGAAATGCAAATCAAAACTACATTGAGATACCATCTCACGCCAGTTAGAATGGTGATTGTTAAAAAATCTGGAGACAACAGATGCTGAAGAGGATGTGGAGAAACAGAACACTTTTACACTTTTGATGGGAGTGTAAATTAGTTCACCATTGTGGATGACAGTGTAGCGATTCTTCAAGGATCTAGAAATAGAAATACCATCTGACTCAGCAATCCCGTTATTAATCACAAAGGATTATAAATCATTCTATTATAAAGACACATGCTTTCCTCCCCATCACCTATATCTGGTATTTCTCCCCATGCTGTCTCTCCTCAACTCCCCACCCCCCACTGTCCCTCCCCTGTTTCCCCTTGACAGACCCCAGTGTGTGATGCTCTCCTCCCTGTGTCCATGTGATCTCATTGTTCAACACCCACCTATGAGTGAGAACATGCAGTGGGGAGGAAGGCAGCAAACCACACTGCCATGTGTGTACCTATGCAACAATCTTGAATGTTCACATGTACCCCAAAACCTAAAATACAATAAAAAAAAAAGAAGAAGTAAAAAAAAAAAAAAAAAAAGACACGTGCACCCGTATGTTTATTGCAGCATTGTTTACAATAGAAAAGACTTGGAACCAACCCAAATGCCCATCAATGATAGACTTGATAAAGAAAATGTGGCACATATACACTATGGAATACTATGCAGCCATAAGAAAGGATGAGTTCATGTCCTTTGCAGAGACATGGATGAAACTGGAAATCATTCTCAGCAAACTGACACAAGAACAGAAAACCAAACACTGCATGTTTTCACTTACAAGTGGGTGTTGAACAATGAGAACACATGGACATAGGGAAGGGAATATCACACACTCCCTAGGGGGCGATAGAGGAGGGATAACAGGGGGTGGGGGGATTGGTGATGGATAATATTAGGAGAAATATCTAATGTAGATGATAGGGGGATGGATGCAGCAAACCACCATGGCACGTGTATAACTATATAACAAACCTGCACATTCTGCACATGTACCCCAGAACTTAAAGTATAAGAGTTTTTAACAAAAACAAAAAATAAAAAAAATAAACAAACACATCAGAGCTCATGAGAACAGTATGGTAATCTGCTTCCTCACCCCATGACCCAATCACCTCCTAGCAGGTCCCTCCCTCAGTATGTGGGAATTATGGGAATTACAATTAAAGATGAGATTTGGATGGGGACACAGCGAAACCACATCAATCATAACCCATGGGAAAGGTCAAGGATAGAGGAAACTGACTATGGATTTATACATGAGCATAGAAACAGCATGGACTGATGATCTCAGCCCTGTAGGACGTGGCAGCAGTGGAGCTGCCATGATATTCACATCAAGTTAGGATGGTCTCTCCTGTGTTTTACCTCACTTATCCGGAGTTGTCATCAGATGATGGAAGAAAGCTGAAAAATACTATGGAAAATATGTGGGCACCCCAACTAACTGTGACTTCGTGTCTCATAGGAACCTTTGAAGCTATACTAGTAAAGAGGAAACTCATAGCTAACAGCCACTCTTTATTGGTGGATTGAGATTTGCAGCTTCAGTGGGAACTTCCAACTGATGACCATCATCTACCAAGTAAGCGTGCTTCTTGGTCTCAGGAAGAGTATTCTTTACTGATTACTGTGGAAGTTCTGAATTTTCCCATTTTAATAACATGAAGCATCCTGAGCATACCTTTTGGTACATCAGTCTTTCCCTCTAGTCTTGCAATGTTAACTGTATTTGCTGTTAGCCATGATTTTTGCCAAATAAAAAATTTAATCATTTTGTATTAAGCTGTTTTAAATCCTTCTTTGGAACAAAATAGTAATTTAAATAAAAAACATACAAACAAATAAAAATTTTAAAGAGCAGTACACAGTCCTATCTATTCAAATTGTCTCAATGCTCTAATCATTTTTTTACATCCAAATTCATGTACTTGGGCAACTACACATACTGTCTTGTGTTAGCACTTCATATTACCTCCTTGTGTCCCTTCAATTCCTAGTTCTCTCTATATATGTAAATTTACCTTGATTACACTGTTCTCTTCTCTCACTGGTGCCCTCAACACCTTGCCGTCTATCCCAATATCCCAGAACTAACCTGGTGATACATTAGATGGGAAGCAAGGGCTGCTATAGCAGGTTCTCTGCTCTCATTTCCATTATGGCCAGGAGCTTCCACTCCTTTTCCACTGGGGAGATGTTATCTAAGAGAATACTCCTGGTCATTACATTACATACACGAAAACAAAAATCAGGATGATAGGAGATTTCTTATTGGAAACATACAAGCTATATATAATAGTTAAAGAACATCCATGAAGTGCTGAGAAAAAAAGTTGTCAACCTAGAATGCTATAATCCATGGATATATTGTTGATAAATAATGACAAAACAAATATTTTTCAAATATACAAAACCTGATGAATATATGGTAGGCATGCACTACAAGAAATAATAAATGAAGGGAGAAGAAAAACTACATGATATAGAAATCTAGATCTACAGAAAGAAGTTTTTAAAATTAAAAATTGTAACAACTTGTATGTTGTAAAAACAGTATAAAATAAGTATTCCTTATAATTTAAATCACTTCAAAAGAATTGATCAAGGCAAAAATAATAGTAATGTGTTGTACAGTCTATAAACATGAAGTAAAATATATCACAATAGCACAAAAACAAAGAGAGAAATGTAAACATTTTTATGAGTTCTTATACTACATTTGAGTGAAATAGTATCATTTAAAGTTATACTGTGATAAGTTAAAGGCATATACTCCAAACCCTAAGGCAACTTGTAAAAATGAAAACAAGGGCTTTGCCACATGCAACAGCACGTGGTCACACACGCTGCTTCTAATCTTTCTTGAATTTGATGCCAGATCAGAAGAAAAAAATGATGACTACTTTATTGGATGCCAGATTGGGGAAAAAAATTGTAACTACTTGAAAATGATTTAAATGTTTATATACTGAAGCCAAACCTAAGGGATTACATAGAAATTTAATCCCTCAGAGGAGGATCCAAGATGACCAAACAGGAACAGCTCTGGATTGTGGTTCCCAGCAAAAACGCAGAGGGTGAGTGATCATTGCATTTCCAAATGAATTTTTACTGCCCACAGACTAGGAGATTCCCAGGCGGAAAAGCACCATGAGTCTCCAGCGTGGCTGTTTCAGCCGGCGCAGCAGGTCTCCACACAAAAACTCACACAAATCCAGGCGCCGTTTCAAATGGTGACTGGAACGCCTGGGAGACAGAGTCGTGTGTTCAACTGAAAAAAAAAAAAAAGGGGGCTGAAACAGGAAGCCAGGTGATCTGGCTCAGCTGGTCCCACCCCAACAAAGAAAAGCAATCTGAAATGCTCTGGATTGAGAGTTTCACAGCAAGCACAGCCGGACCCAGGATGGTCCAGCTCTGTGGGGGGAAGGGAGTCCGCCATCACTGAGGCAGTCCGCCACCACTGAGGCAGTCCTAACTATATCCCTATAAACAAAACTGCAAGGAAGTTCACATAGCAGCTGGGCAGAGCCCATGGCAGCTCAGCAACGCCTCTGCTAACAGACTGTGATCACGCTACCCCCTCGCTGGGCAGGGCATCTCTGAAAAAAGGCAGCAGCACATCAGGAACTTATAAATAAAGCCCCACCTTCCCAGGACACCTGGGAAAAAAGGCGGTTATGAGTTCCCCTGCAGCAGACTTAAACGTACCTGCCCAGCAGCTCTGAACAGAACAACGGAGCTCACAGCTCAGCACTTGAGCCCCTAGAAGGGACAGACTGTCTCCTCAAGCAGCACCCTGACCCCCTTTTAACCAAAGAGACACCTCATAAAGGAAAGCTCAAGCTGATATCTAGCGGGTATCCTTCTGGGACAAAGATAACAGAAAAACACACTGGCAGCAGCGCTTACTGTTCTGCAGCCACCACAGGTGATCCCCAGGCAAGCAGGGTCTGGAGTGGACCTCCAGCAGTCCTAGAGCAGCGGAGTCTATTAGAAGGAAAACTAAGAAACAGAAAGAAATAACTTCATCAGCAACAAAAAAGACGTCTACTCAGAGACCCAATCTGAAAGTCACCAACTACAAAGACCACAGGTAGATAAATCGACAAACATGTGAAGAAACCAGTGAAAAAAGGATGAAAATACCCAAAACCAAAATGCCTCTCCTTCTCCAAGGGATCACAACTCTTCAAAAGGAAGGGAACAAGGCCGAATGGAGAATGAGTCTGATGAACTGACAGAAACAGGCGTCAGAAGGTGGGTAATAACAAACTTCTCTGAGCTAAAAGATCACTTTCTAACCCAATGCAAACAAACTAAGAACGCTGAAAAAAAGGTTTGACAAAATGCTAATGAGAATAAATAGCTTAAAGAGGAAGACAAATGAATTGATGCAGCTAAAAAACAACACAAGAACTTTGTGAAGCATATACATGTTTCAATAGCCAAATCGACCAAGCAGAACAAAGGATATCAGAGATTGGAGATCAACTCAATGAAATAAAATGAGAAGGCAAGATTAGAGAAAAAAAGAGTAAAAAGAAATGAACAAAACCTCCGAGAAATATGGGATTATGTGAAAAGACCTAATCTACGTTTGATAGGTGTACCTGAATGTGAAAGAGAGAATGAATCCAAGCTGAAAAACACTCTACAGGATATTATCCAGGAGAACTTCTGCAACCTAGCAAGGCAGGCCAATATTCAAGTACAGGAAATACAGAGAACACCCCAAAGATACTCCTCAGGAAGAGCAAGCCCAAGGCACAAAATTATCAGATTCACCAGGGTTGAAACGAAGGAAAAAGTGCTAAGGGCAGCCAAAAGGAAAGGTCAGGTTACCCACAAAGCTATCCCCATTAGACTCACAGCAGATCTCTCAGCAGAAACCTACAAGCCAGAAGACAGTGGGGGCCAATATTCAACATCCTTAAAGAAAAGAACTTTCCACCTAGAATTTCATATCCAGCCAAACTAAGCTTCATAAGCGAAAGAGAAATAAAATCCTTTAGGAACAAGCAACTGCTCAGAGATTTCATCACCACCAGGCATGCTTTACAAGAGCTCCTGAAAGAAGCACTAAACATAAAAAGGAACAACCAGTACCATCCACTCCAAAAGTGTATCAAATGGTAAAGAGCATTGACACAGTGAAGAAACTGCATCAACTAATAGGCAAAACAACCAGCTAGAATCAAAATCGCAGGATCAAATTCACACATAACAATATTAACTTTAAATGTAAATGAGCTAAATGCCCCAATCAAAAGACACAGAATGGCAAAGTGGATAAAAAGTCAAAACTCATTGGTGTGCTGTAACCAAGAAACCCATTTCACATGCAAGGATACACATAGACGCAAAATAAAGGGATGGAGGAAGATCTACCAAGCAAACAGAGAGCAAAAAAAAAAAAAAAAAAAAAAAAAAAAAAAAAAAAAAAAAAAAAAAAAAAAAAAAAAAAGCAGGAGTTGCAATCCTAGTTTCTGATAAAATAGACTACAAACCTACAATGATCAAAAGAGACGAAGAAGGGTATTACATAATGGTAAAGAAATCAATGCAACAAGAAGAGCTAATGATCCTAAATATATACACATTCAATACAGGAGCACCCACATACATAAAGCAAGTTCTTAATGACTTACAAAGAGACTTAGACTCCCACACAATAATAGTGGAAGAATTTAACACCACACTGTCAGTATTAGATAGATCATCGAGATAGAAAATTAACAAGGATATCCAGGACTTGAACTCAGACCTGGACCAAGGAAACCTAACATACATTTACAGAACTCTCCACCTCAAAACCACAGAATATACATTCTTCTCAGCAACACATCACACCTACTCTAAAACTGACCACATCATTGGAAGTAAATCACTCCTCAGCAAATGCAAAAGAACAGAAATCATAACAGTCTCTCAGACCACAGTGCAATCAAGTTAGAACCCAGAATTCAGAAACTGACTTGGAACCGCACAACTTCATGGAAACTGAATAACTGGCTCTTGAGTGTTGACTGGATAAACAATTAAATGAAGGCAGAAATAAAGATTTTCTTCGAAACCAGCGAGAATGAAGACACAATGTACTGGAATCTCAGGGACACATTTAAAGCAGTGTCTAGAGGAAAATTTATAGCAATAAATGCCCATGTGAGAAGAAAGGAAAGAGCTAAAATTGACACCCTATCATCAAAATTGAAACAGCTAGAAGAGCAAGATCAAAAAACCTCAAAAGCTAGCAGAAGACAAGAAATAACTAAGATCAGAGCAGAACTGAAGGAGACAGAGACAAAAAAAAAAAAAAAAAAAAAAAAAAAAAAAAAAAAAAAAAAAAAAAA